>PXOE01000035.1:0-289412 GCA_003012245.1 Microcyclospora tardicrescens
TCTTCTTCTCCTTCTTCTTCTTCTTGTCTTCGGCCTTGCGGGCACCCATTGCTGCACAAAAAAGATCGTCTTCCTCGGGCAGCTGGGGGCCAGGAGCGACCCAGTCCAGCATCTCTCCACTTTCGTGGAGGAGCTTGTGGATGAAGATGGTCTTGACCATGATCGCGATATTTGGAATAATTTAAGAAACGAACGACTTCGTTCGTCCAAAAGAGAAGAAAGTCAACATACTTACCTGCCGACATCCCAATGGCAGGAACAGGGCCTACGTATATCATCGTGAGCGAGCCTGCAGGGTCGTGAGGAAGGTGCGAGCCTGCTCCAGGCATCGTGGTACATTGGACGCGTCTGCTTCACTCTTCGTGGCAACGTGGTGCCCCGACCACACGAACGTCACTCGGTCGTAGGAGCAGTAGAGAGCACTGCACCTCTGACGCACCGCACCGCATCTCTGAAGGAAGCACTGAAAGCACGCAATCAGGTACTTATGCGATCGCGGCATCGTGTATCGCTTTTTGTAGGCAGGCAGGATGGGCATGGGCAGTCCGAGTATGCACCGCAATGCTCAGATATGGATCATCACCTACATTCCCATCATCGTTATCAAAGCAGTCTGTTATACATTGCTATATCTAGGTTGTGTCAGCGATGTATGCGAAGTTGTGTTAGGCGGGGAATTTAGCATTTGGAGTAGGAACTAGAATCGGAGGCAAGTAAGACAGCATTAAAGGAAGGTAGCATAAACTTATTCCTTTTTCCCATTTCCTTTCATGCGCTGATCGCTCCGAGATCCATGTCGGCTTCACGAAGATTGGGTTCGTTGGGAGGCACCCGAGTGAATCAATACACAGCTCGTCCCGTAGAAGCAGTGTCCACTAGTTTGTGTTGAGGCTTACCGTGAATCACTGGTCGTAAGATGTGCCTATACACCTTTGCAGTACATGCTCTGGTCCTTGGTAACGATGCTTCGTTGATGGTAGTGGTGCATCGCTTACAAAGCCATTCACATTAGCCTTGCATGCTTTGATGTTGTCAGGGTTGTGGGATCAGCAACACGCTGAATTTGTGTTAGAATTCAGTTTCTGAAGTTCAGACGATGTGTGTGGTAATTTCAGATTGATGAATGATATGGATGGACATTTGAAGCTTTATAATACACAAGATTCCGCGAGGAAAAGTCAATACCACCTGCAATTCTGCTTCAGCAGAATAGTCGGTCTCCATTTTCTGGGTCCGGCTTGGACATGATTGGTACCACTCTCTCGTGGGCTTTCCTCATCGGCATAGACATAGCCTTTCCACCATTACATGTCCAGAATTCGCAGTTCTTGAGAGCAATGCCTTGCGTACACTTCGGCCGCAGCCTCCATGTTCAAGCGTTATTCTTTGTGCTCAGGCTTGCCACACAGAATCTGGTTACGGCAACAGCTACCGCAAGTTGTAGGGTCCGCAGGACGGGAAGCACCTCATGCTATATCTGCGCTGCGTCAGCAAAAGAGTCCGTGTTATGGTAAAGCTTGGGAGTGACGTACGTAAGCTCTGCGGGTATCAGAAATGCAGCGATATGAGCAGCGTGGATTTTGAAATCACGACTCGAGGTTGAAGTGTTTCCTCGAGCTGATCTATTCAGCGGCATCGGTTAAAGGTTTTTGAGTCAATCTCCTTGACCTGCACGTCACGACTGCAGCACCTCAGATCCTGCAGCGGTGCTCTGACTGGCGACAGGAGCCCGCCCTCGTTCGACCCGTGCATCGCCAGGCTGTGCATCCTCTTCTTCCTCCTCATCGTCAGATAGTGGTAGTGGCTCCCATCCCACTTTCTTCCTCAGCACTCTGTTCTCCTCCCGCAATGCAGCGACCCGTCTCTTCCACGGCCGGTCTTCCTCCTCTCTTGCAGCAGCTGCGGCCCGGAGCTCTTCGCTGAGTCGCGTGAGACTTGCCTGCCATGCTTGGTGCTTCAACTGCGCCTCCAGCGTTTCGCTTCGTGACTGTGAAAGTAATGCAGTGTAGTGCTGGTGTAGCGCGATAGTATGTTGCTGCTGCTCGAAGCAGTAATGCCGGATCTGCTGTGTCGTGTCTTGGAGAGCTTCGTCGTACTGCTGTTGGATTACTTGTTGGTGCTGTGAGGCGCGTTCAAGAGAGGCGATGTGTTGGTGTGCTTGAGCAAGCGCAGTCTGTAGTTGAAGGTTTGTGGGCTCGTTTGGGTCCGCGACTAAAGAAAGAATCGGTCAGGTTTGAAGGTCATGGCCAAATGAAGCAATGGTCGATCGTACGCTGAGTTTCGCCGTTCTGCAGATCATCTCTGCTTGCTCTTCCCTATCGTCGTTCCACGTTACTTTTATGTATCTCATTGTATCCGCAGATTCATGTCCATACCTGCATTCTTTCCACCCTGGCCAAACCCTCCTGAACCTGAAGCCATTCTTCCCGGTTCTGCTGCAGCCAGCCACTCAAATTCTCCATATTTTGCATCAATGTCTGCATGTCTGCGTAATGCCCTGCGGAGGGCATGATATTGCCGTTCATGCCGGAGTACATATGTGCATTGCCATTGATTCCATTCTGGGATGCCATGATGAAAGGATGGACGATTTCGCAAATGACTGGAGGATGACAAACTGGTCACTCACACCACGTGTGACAGAGATTTGTGTGAAGGTGGTGATGTGAGACTGTCAGCGTATATTGGCGCAAAGAGCAATGCCCTCTCCAACTTATGATCAATAGACGCGGTCGTTCACTCCACCGTGAACGCTATGGCGCGTGGAGGCGGGACGGTCCTGGTCCGTGAACTCAATCCGATGGTCCAACATTAGTACCGCAAAGTGAACACGAGCAATAAGGAAATACGTCAACGCCTCGCCAAAGGTGCATATTGCATTGATGTTCTCACTAACGGCTGTATGGGTACTTGTTCACTGACGATCGTGTCGAAGTCTGTATAGTAATGATCGTCCCCTCGCTATCCTGCTGCTTCTCCATCTCTGTTGTCACTCTTCTTGCTGTCTTGAGTATTTCGTCCAAACACATCATCCCCACCATCTAGTGCCAACTCACCATGAGTCTCATCGGCGCTTGCTCTTCTGTTCTGTAACGAGAGTCTCTCCAACGAGCGATTATTACCACTTCTTTCACACATCTCCGGCCGTTTGCAGAAAGTCTCGTTCGTGACTGCAGGCCTTTTCTTCAAAGCAGACTTCACTGGCTGCTTTCCGCTCAGCCTCTGCTGTGATACCGGCGCATGGTTCCTCCTTGATCTCCCGGATTTCGACAACGTGGGTGATAGTAGTTCTTTGAGCGTCGCGAGACTTTCGGAACGAGCTGTATCCCTCCTCAATACGCTTCCGGCACTGATCATTGAGGTCTCTGGAGACGTCAAGGTAGGCAGCCCAGACCCAAAGGAGGGGAGAGGATGGCTGGCGCTGGTAGAGCTGTTCGTTGTTGTCCGACTCCGATCGTTGGGATTCTAGCCCGAACCGTCAGGACTCAAGAATGGAGAACGGTTGCATCGCTCATCGAGCACGGCTGATTTACTCGCATCATTCTCGGTTTTCATGAATGCTGGAATTGGCTGAGATGGCGGTGTTAGGTTTCTGAGCTTTTGAGTATTTGCTGGTGACACCACATCAGGTTCCAGCTCGCCAACTTGCTCAATTGCCTGAGAGTCGCTTGACGGCGCGCTGCTGGCATGCAAGTCTGTCAAAGCAGACCGAGGTACCTCGCTCGGGAAGCCATCACTAGGAATCACTTTATTCATAAGTCCTTGAATATGGGCACCCCTCAAGCGATGCCACTCTGTCTGCCGTTCGATGCTTGTGGTATTGCTTGGACCACCTAGTAGCCTGACAGGATGCTTCCATCCTTCGCTCATGTTCGGCCATTCTGGTGTCTTCGGCGCTGGTTCGCGGTTGGAAAGCTCTGAGCCTGGCTGCATGGCGTACAGTTCCTCCGGTCGAGCCCTTCGTCTTCGGTTGCGTTCCGCTTCCATGTCTTTCTTCGGCAGCATATGTGTCTCTTCCACGTCATGTACCTCTGTTCGGACGAGCGTAAGATTGCTGTCACGCCCTATCGACCCTTCACGCGGTACGTCCTTGGTTGGGTGGTTCATTCTGTCTCCGCACAAGTCTCCTGGCTGCTGGACGACTTTTGGCACAAGCGCTGTAGTGGATCCGGGTGTCTCTGGTATCTCGTTCTGGGAGACCCCGATTCGTTCGCTCGTATCGCTTGGCGAATCTCTTGGATACGCAGACTCTGTGGAACTCTCATGAGAGGCAGTGAGAGTCCTGCAGTCTTGATTGTGGTAAGGCTCATTGCCTGTGTGCTGATTCGATAATGGGCTTTCTTCGGAAATGCATGGCGACTCGCACATTACCGGCATGATAAGCAAATCATCCATCTGGGTTCTGATCTCCAGTTCTTTTACGGTGACCTCGATTTGTTTGGGTTCCCTATTGAAGTCGGATCGTGGCATACGTTCCATATAGTTTTGCTCCAGCAGTATGGACTTGTTCGGACGAAGAAGTCGCTGAAGCTGATCTTCCAGGTGTTCATTAGACTCACTACCTGTACTGTAGCCACGATCGATTAGATTAGGAGAGACTGAGCGGACTTGAACGACTCCTCGCTTGTATGTCTTCGCGGGTTCGGCTACGTTCATGATCCAGCTCATCACGCCAATGTCATGACCATATGAGCTGGTGCTTGGAATGATCAACCGTTTTGTTGCCACTTCATCCCCAGAATTTGCCTTCGTACGATCTTCGTGGCTTGTAAGCTCGTTCACAAGGGAAGTGCTGTCTTCACTTTCGCTCGGCGAATGTGCAGAGTACGCTTTGCTAGAACCCTCATCAAGCACGAAGGGCGTGGTAATCTGATCTGCCATTACATCTTCTCCATTGTCTGCGGCGGGGGATAATCCTGGGGAAACGAAAAGTTCATCATTCAATAGTTCCAAGAAAGTGGATATCCACGAGTTCGGGGTTGGAGATATCTCCTGCCGAGGCAGCTCATCAACGTCACGACAGCCACCTCGACGAGAACAGTTGGCATGGTTCCCTGCTCGAGGGCTATTCTTTCGCAATGGAGATGACATTTTCTTCCACAATGACGACCAGATTCCATTACCACCGTTGGCTCCTGGCGATGGCGGTGAGCGTGAGCTGCGTCGATTTTTATCGTTCGTCGCAGGTCTGCAGTTGCCTTGATATGCTGCGGGAGCACCACTTTCAGCATCGCTATCACGGACACGATTTTGTTGATTGCGACGATCCGAAGACGTTGCTCTGCGCTCATTCCGGAAAATCCGCGGTCGAGGTAATGACCGAGTGTATCTGGCATGACTCCGCTGCGAGAGCACTTGTACAGTCCCGCAAAGAGGACCTTCGTGGACTACCTGAGCATATGTCGGAAGTGTATCGTTGCGCAGCACTTGAGGAGTGCCGGTATGAGGTGGTAGCATGATATTGGACCGCACATTATCATTCCTCTGCACATTGACCGCTCGTTGTGTCGGCGCTTGAGAGCTGTCAACAACATTGGAGACATTCAGAGATGCGAGTCGTCTAGCCGTTGGGTGGTTGAATGAGCCGCTAGTCGAAGGTGATGGCAATAGAGGCTCGAACGGTCGCGGTGCGAAGTCTCGGACGGTTGATGGCACAGCTATAGGCACGGGTGGACAAGGCTGATGATCGATGTCTGCGGCATCAAGACCTTCGGAACCCTGCTCAGGGCCACTGTCTTGTGAAGCGTGGCCTCCTGTGGCGCTGTCCGAATCATTGCGTGCCTCGCTTTCTCGCGATTCGTCTTCGCAAGAATCAGTTTCCCGTGATCTTGCATTCTCCACAACGTGGTGGTCACGCGACGCATCTGAATGGCTGGATGGGGAAGACGGCCAACCGTCCAGTAGTATGTTTTCATCATCAGAGTTTGGCTCTGCAAATGCGCCTCGCTGCCTTTCGCTACTCCTTTGAGCTTCATAAGAATGACTTCGTCCTTGCTCCACATCACGTTCATAAAAGACGTCGTCGTCATCACAGGTTTCTGAAAGTTTCCGTTGGGAACCCTGGCGGGCTAGCTCTTGTGCGGCTGCGGAGCTACTTTCTCCATTCTGCCTTCTTGGACGAATGGGGCGTCGACTTCGTCTTTGAGCTTCTCTCATGTCCCGTTCGAATTGGGCAGCAACCTCCTCGTCACACGTGAATGGTGTAGTATCAGTGCGGAACTCGGACTTGGTCGCTCCTGATTCTGCAGAATCCGCGCGGCTTTTGCTCTCTTTTCTGGACATCGTTCTTTCTGTTGTTGATAGACCACCAGAAGCATGCATGCCCGGAGATGGTGCTACTGTGATGGTATCATGGTCGTTTTGTTCACGCTGAGGGAAGTCTCGGTTCGTCGATTCGCGAAGGCCGAACTCTGGCAAATTCGCCTCACGAGAGCCCAACGGTGGTTCAAGTGTCAACGAGGACTGCCTTTTGGTAGAATTAACCAAGTCATCAGTCTGTGTTGAAGTGTGCCGTCTTTCTGCGGTGCCTTGTTGGCTAAGTTCTTGCGATACTGTACGGCTGCGATGGAGGACAGGACTGCAGCTTGAAGACGGGACGGCCAGTGTGATTGAGCTGCGAGAGCCCGAATCATATCTCCTCAGCGGTGTATAAGGGTCCATATTCTCTAGGATACTCAAGTCTCCCCTGACAACAAGCGGTGTACCTTTTGCCTCGGCCGCGTCAATGTAGTCTCCGAGATTCTTCTCCTTCTCGTCTGCTGCTTTTTTCGCCGTATTCCATGCAAGCTGCTCTTCTGTTGGGCCAGGATCATCTACCAAGCCCTTTATGATGGACTGTCTTCGTTCAAAGTCGGCAAGCGTTTCTGCAATGTCCTCGTCGAGTTCAACATCATGTTCGTCAGTATCGCCCGTCGTGTTACGGTCCACACTTTCCACAGGCTGGACTGCCGGGCTTGGTAAAGCTAGCTCTGGAAAAGATGCTGCGCTATCAGAGCTCCGATATCGAGTCCTGTTGCGGTTTGTCAGGTCGACTGGATTCCAAGGCACAGAACCAATCTGTTTACGTCGAAAGTTTTCGAGCATGTATCGTTGATCAGGTGGTAGATCACAAATTCTTTCGCTTTTTCGAATGGCGTTCGGAGACTCGCCAGTGGACTTGCCAGCACCAACAAAATCTTGGAAATCTTCAATTCGGACGCTTTGAGAACGTTTATGTCGGCGCTGCCGATTTGATGATGTTGGAGAGTCTGATTGTGCCGCCGAACGCCTACCAGCAAAGAGGCTTAACGCTGAAGACGGTCTAGGAGACGTTGTCATGGCTTTGGTTGGTGAAAATATCGTTTGCAGACTGCGCTGAGCTGGACTACGTCCACTACCAGACATTCCGAAAGCCTGCAATGTCCACCGTCTTAGCCATCCAGCAGTGGCTTTCGCGGCGTTTCTCGCAACTTGCGGAGCCCTCATCTGCCAAGATGTGAGTGTGCTCCTTCGATACGACGTAGATGGGAGGTCCAAGCCAATGACTCTCTTACCACCGCCCAAAGTGCCCTGAACGTTTTCCAACTGCACCCCTTGTCTAGCGGATGCTATTCGCATGCGGGCCAGTTGTACAGCTTCCGTATCAGCGGGATCTGGGATTTGCTCTGGCAAGCCGACTCCCTCTGCAGGCCGGCTCCAGTATTCGTCATTAGATCTGGTCGCCGTAAATTCCCTCCATCCTGCACCATACGTGGCTTCCCATTCTGTATGATCATCTCGATACAGACAACGCTCAAACTCACGCTCTTGCTCTTGCAGTGCGAAGATCCTTTTCCGTTCTGCGGCATCCGCCTGTGCGCGCGAGCTGATTGGGTTGCTGAGTTCGACCTCTACTCTTGCTGGTGATGTTTGAGCATCTTCATCGTAGACTTCTGCGTCAGCTTCTGCACCCTCACCTCCATCAGCAGACTCTACTCTTCGGTAAGAGCTTGACGGGGAGGAGTCCTATCCCCTCGGTGGTGTCACTTGCATGATCTCAGAGAACGACACACTTCTTGCAGTCCGGCTTTCAGAGCTGCGTCGTCTCAAGGCTGAAGGTGGACGCACAGGCGCACGATGCTCGGGAGGACTATAAGGCTGCGACAGCTCCTCGGACTCACGGAAAGCTCGCGGGTTGCGTTCATTGTCATGACGCTGTGGTAAAGGTGGAGTGATTGGCTGCGACGGTTCTTCACTTGGTGCTGCAACACTCGCCATTGGCGTGAGAGGCCGAAGTTCATCATCAACGAAGACTCTGTGATGCCGAGAGGAACTAGTTGAAGTCACTGAGCGCGGATCAATGCTCGCTGTGGGCGAATGCTCATGGCCTGGCGTACGTTGCGAACGCTCTCTTCGCGTACGGCTCCATCTTGGTCTGTGCAGATGAGGACTGGAGGAGTAGTCGCTGTATGTTCCGGGACGCAGAACAGGGGGTATTGGTATATTTGAAGAACCATGGCGGATTTTAGTCACTTCATTAGCCACATCGCTAGCTCCACTCTGAACTTCGTCTGCTCCGCTTTCATCTTCTGTCAGAGCAGGTGTCGATTCGTCACTTGGCAGAGGACGTTTTGGAGAGCTTGAGCGTGGTGATTGGTCGTTGCTCGAGGAAGATCCCTCGTCTGCACTCGTAGTACCTTGCCCTCCTTCGATCCCAGCATTTCCGTTCGTGGCGGGAGATGGTCGCAGGGAATCATCCGATGTTTGCTCGGCTTCGTTAACCTCGAGGGCATTAGGCGCCCAGTATCTTCCCGGTGGTGTGACTACTCTCTCCGACGCGTGCTCAAGATGCTCGCAGAAGTTTCCATTGATGAGCGGATATCTCACAGGCGTTGGAACAGTGGAAACAGGATCCTCCTCTTCGAACTCTAAATCCAAAACTTCTGGTAGATCGGAAAGACGCAGATTCCCCTCTTGACTGCCTAAAGAAGACACTCGAGCAGCAAGCCTCGTCAATGCTTCACGTTGCTGCATTACTCGCGGATCAAAGTCTGAGCCGGGCATCACATCAGCGAAGGACGATCGACGACCTCCGGGTGGGAGCTCTCGTGTACCAGCGGTGTCTGCGAACGACGCACGCATCTCTACTTCTATCGCTGCACGACCAACTATGCGGCCTTCGTCGACCGCCCTTAAAAGGGCATCATGATCATCCTCGTCGACTGTGTCACCAACCTGAACAACCGATTCAGAAGGAAAACGCTCACGACCGACGAAGGGTTGCGTGAAAGTGCTTCTGCGCCATCCAGAGGCTGCGCTTACTGCTGGTGATACCACTGGCATCTCTGTGGTGCCCGGTATGACGTGGGAGGGGAGTTGAGCGATCAGGTCGCTAGGGCTGACACCATCGTGGTCTGGAAATCGAACTTGCGTAAAGGGACTTGGATCTCTCGCCGACTCACGTCGGGCTGGCGATCGTGCAACGTCCCTTCGTAAGCACTCCCCGTCGG
Organism: Microcyclospora tardicrescens; assembly: GCA_003012245.1. Lineage (NCBI taxonomy): Eukaryota > Fungi > Ascomycota > Dothideomycetes > Capnodiales > Microcyclospora > Microcyclospora tardicrescens. Next base: position 9,468 of record PXOE01000035.1, read on the forward strand.
AACGATGAGAAGTGGCGTCGGGACAGATCTCTGCAATATCAAAACCGTCCTCGGCTCCGCCTTCTGCACTTTCACTGCTGTCTACCAGTGTTGATTCACTGCTGTGCTCCCAATTCTCGTTGTCTGCGCCGTGATTGTGGTAAGTATGAGAACCTCCTGCTCGTCCGTTATCGTCCTCTGCTGGCGAAGTCGTAGAAGAAATGGCTGGGTCAACACCGTACAACACTTCAGGGCTAGCGTTTGCTACATCGTCAATCGAAGCGCTTCGACCTCGTCTCTTAGCGCATCGCTCGTCGATATTTTCAGGATCTTGTCCATACGAAGCGGCGGAAGCTGTCTCGTTAAGGCTTGTTGATCCTACATCGTTTTCGTCTCTGCCTCCCGCCTGTTCCTCGTCGTCATCATCGCCCTCCACCACAACCGGCAAAGGACATACGGAAGCTTCGCGAACAGATTGTGCGCGCAGACCAGAGTCGTGTCGAAACTCTTTCTGCCATGTTTCGTCTTTTGGTTGTGACTCTGCCGTGAACGCCGCTGGCTCGTCTGTGAAAGGGCCATGAAAGGGGTTCGTGAAGCGCAGGTGATCAGCCGCCATCTGGAGAAAGTCGGAGTGCCGAACCAGTACTCTATGATAGTCGAGATTCTGGTCGGAATATTCGTGTGTTGATGCTCTGGAGTACTGCTTCGGAAGGCTCCACTGAGCAGGAACGCAACAAACTGGGGCTCGATATGTGGTTTGTTATGCTGGTTGGGAAAACGAAGTATAATGTAGAGGTATGTCTGCAAGAGCGAGGTATGCAGTGGAATGGTATGCGATTGTAATATCAAAGCACTGTATTGCTGCTGAAAGCCGGTGTTAGCATATTGGGCACCTAGTGAGGATGGAAGTGATAAAGATGTGACTGTGCCTGCCCTTCCAACGAGTGTGATAGAGCAAGAGCAATATACACCTCGAATTGCTGGGGTTCGGACCAAGAAAATCAAGGCGAGTATTCCCATACCAAAGAGACTAGGAGCAGACCGGACAGTACTATATCAGTCGAGGAAGTGCTGGTTGTTCATAAGTCGGATCATTCATACATCATTCCTGTTGGTACTGTACTGCTCGTCTCACTTCTCAGTCAGAACAAACCTTCGCTCGACTTCCCGTACCACCTCGTCGTCCTGGAAGTTCAGCTTCACATATTGCCCTCGATCACCCACATTTGCTTTCCTCGCGAGCCACTCCTCAGCAACCTCCGCCTTATAGAATGTAGTTGTATCGGGGTACTCGGCAAGAACCTTACGCTTGTGTGCCAGGTCGGAGAGTCCTTTATTGGTCTCTGGGATCTGGATCAACTGGCTCACGCTCGCACGTGTGGGTGGCGAAGTCTCTCCACCTGGATCTGCGTCCTGTACTTCGTACCGTCGCTGTTTTCCTTCGCCAATGACTGAAGTGACACGACAAAGTATGCCTTCGCCTTCTTGCACGTCGCTTTTCTTGGAGTCATAACTTTTCGCATCATGGCGGCAGAACACAACCTCGCCTTCCTTGAGGACCAGACGAGTCGTAGTTCGGGCGCCGGCCACAGACGAGACTTTGCCTGTCGCTGTGGAATTTGCGCCATCAGCACTGCTTGCCACACTTTCAGCGCCATCTTCGATCTTGACGGAAGTCTCACGCGTTGCTGGAATGCTGCCAGCTCGAGAGGATTTGTCCTTGGTCGGAAGCCTGCCAGAGCTGGCACCAAGGCTGATCTTCGGGCTAGGTGCAGCAGAATCGACCTCGCCTTCCTCTAGTGATGCTGCGACAGAGGTATGAACCGCGACCGGTGCGCTACCATTTTTGCCACCGCCACCACCTTTGGTTCCAGCGCGTTTCAGCTTGCCATTTGTGGTACGACTGGAGCCACCTTGACTAGCTGAGTGCTGCGAGGACATTGCCGTCGCGGCAACTTCTTCTGAAGCCTCACGCATTGCAGCAAGGATCTTGATGCTGTCGAGGAGGTGAGTATCGTGCGATTTGCCCTCGATAATATGTTGCACATCTTCGGCTAGTTTGAGGTTCTCTCGATACAGCTTTTCCAGCTTCTCGTCCAGATCTCCAGATAGTGGCTTATCAGCTTCTCTCAGTGCTGCCTGCTGCTTCTCATATTCTACGATCTCCCGGCCAATGTCGTTCGACCGCGCCTGCGCTTGTTAGCTTGTGCTTTACTGAAGAGAAAACCAGGTTGCGCGGTGGTACTGGTATGAATTTCAAGGGACCAGTGATGCTTCAGGTTGTCTAGCTGAAGAGAAATTGACCCATACATACCACCATCGTATCAACATCTTTGGCCTTCTCTCGAATCTCTTTCCACAGTCTGCGTTCTTCATCTGCATCTTGATTCGCGCTCGCTCTTCCCCGATTGCGCGAAGACATGCTTATATGCGGATCCTGGCCTGACGCTCAAGATGTTGCTGCGAACCGTGATGCGCGAGCAGTGGCATGTCGTCAGCCACGTTCAAATGCTGTTCGCCGCAGACACAACGAGTGAAGGAGGCTAATATTGAATCGACAACGGGCACTAGTTGTGGCCCGCCAAACTCAATGCCTCCACGTGGGGCTAGATGAAGCGGAGAGCCCCTCACAAAGTGTTGGAGGTGAAGGGTCCTGGAGTGTCAAGATAAATATTCCTCTATTTTCCTCGGAGACTCACAATACTTCTTTATTTCTTCAAGGTCGCAGGATTTTCACGTTATCTTGTTTGACTACCATCCACTACCGTCTTCTGAAGCCTTTACCACGCCGGCCACGCACGACATCCTGGTCATACAACATGCAAGTCCCACTCCTGCGACTGCAATGCGGTATGTAACACATACGATAGAACGCACAATGGAACAGTACTGACAACGTGAGCAGGCTGCAATAGCTACGAATGGGGTATGTTCGGTCTGTGCTCTGGCAGTCTCTCGCCGCACTAACCCTGCTTCACCAGGCAAGGTTGGCAAAGATTCCGCAGCAGCACGCTTCGCATCAGCAACATCCTTCACAATTCAGGATGACAAGCCCTACGCTGAGGTTTGTCTTCTTGCAGTAGCTGGCCGCTCGACTTCCACTCACTTGCTCGTCCTCTAGCTATGGATGGGCACTCACCCATCGAACCCTTCCAAAGACCTCACCACTGGTCGTACCCTCCTCGATCTCGTACAAGACAACCAAGCCCTCATGTCATCCGCGATTTCGAAGCGCTACGAACAGAAGCTCCCATTCCTCTTCAAGGTTCTGAGCATCAACAAGGCCCTCTCAATTCAGGCACACCCAAACAAGAAGCTTGCGGAGCAGCTGCACGCGAAAGATGCCAAGAACTACCCTGACGACAACCACAAGCCGGAGATGACCATCGCAGTCACGCCTTTCGATGGACTCTGCGGGTTCAGACCTTTGAAGGAAACGGCGCACTTCTTGCAGACGGTACCAAGCCTGCGAGAACTGGTTGGAGAGGATGCCGCAACGAAGTTTGTAGAGGCTGTCAAGGGCAAGGAGGAGAGCGAAGACAAGAGCCAGACACAAGAGAACAAGAAAGCCCTCCAGGCGATCTTCACAGCACTGATGGATAGCAAGCAAGAGGATGTACAAAAGGCTGCCGAGAAGCTGATTCAGCAAGCAAAGGACGAGGGTGCCAAGTTTGCTGGAGAGGGAGGTCCGAGCAATGATGGACAAGAGCTGGCCGATCTTATGATACGGTTGAATGGACAGTTCCCTGGCGATATCGGACTTTTCGTCACTTTCTTCTTGAACTACGTCAAGCTCGAGGTCGGCGAGGCTATGTTCTTGAAGGCAGACGACATCCACGCTTACCTGTCTGGTGGTATGTTTCGAGTCACTTCTCACGCATTGGCCACTATATTGAGTACCGTCATGACTAATGACTTTTACGTGCAGACATCATTGAATGTATGGCGGCCTCCGACAACGTCGTCCGTGCGGGCTTCACTCCCAAATTCAAGGATGTGCCCACTCTCACCTCCATGCTGACCTATAGCTACGCACCGATCTCCGAGCAGAAGATGCACCCTGCCGACTACCCTTACTGCAAGCTCAACACCGCATCATACAACAGCTCCTCCGCGGCAATCTTGTACGACCCTCCGATCGAAGAATTCAGCGTGGTCAAGACAGATCTCAACTCGAGCGGTGCCAAGATCACCTTCGAGCCGATCGAAGGTCCGAGTATTGTCATCTGCACAAAGGGCAAAGGCAAGATCTCCGTCGGACCAAAGACTGAAGAGATCCAGGAAGGCTGGGTGTACTTCGTTGGTGCCACTGCGGAGTTGGTGCTGGAGAGCTCAGGCAGTGAGCCACTAGTGACGTTCAAGGCCTTCTGTGAGCTCAACGGGAAGGAGGATGCTAAGATGTGAGGCATCGAAAGTAAGGTATGCTTATATGCAGCATCGAGCATGGCATGCAGACTATTACGAAAACGTAAAGACGATATAAAGGATATACGAAGACATTACAATTTACGATCCAGTCGTGCAACATACAAGAATGACATAAAGGCGGACCATACGCGTCCTAACTCTGCAGGTCTTCTGGCCTAAACCCTGAAGGTAAATGTAGTGCCTCAACCCATTTATCTAGCCCATTACACCTTGGCTTTCTCGACTCGATGCAGGTCATCAATCCTCCTCACGCCTTCCTCAACGTGCCTACTCCACCGCTCACCACATCTTTCCGCACTGTACCATTCCTTCGAGTCCCGCTTCTCCGTCAAGAACGCAGCGAGCTCCATCGCATCCGAGATAGCCTGATTGGCGCCCTCACTCCCAATGATCGGCGCATGATGGACCGCATCCCCCAAAAGCAGCACCCCCGACTCCGCCAATTTCAGCAGATCCGGCCGTGGCACTTCCAGCGAACGCATCAGCCAATGCAGCAAGCGATCCTGTCGCACGGCCTCCGCGCCGAAGACTTCCAGATAAGCTCCGTTCAGCTCCGATGCTACCTCACGCAGTTCTCCGAACAGCTCCTCGGGAATATCCTTCGCACCAGCATTCGGTCGGTTCGGCTTGAACAGCGCGTCGCTGTCGCGGTCCTTCCTCGCGGGCCGCGAGTAGGTGTAGCTGATGCTGACCCGCTCGGGCTCGATTTCGTCAACGGAGATGCGGAGCAACGTCGCGCCGCCGGCGACGTTCTTCTGTATTGCTATGGTTCCGTCTTCGAACGATGCTTGATATTGCTCCTCCCACGTCTTCTTGTCTACGCGCCGTTTGCCATTGAACGCCACATATGGCAAGACCGCTAGTTCCACGTCTGGAAGCAAAGCCCGTCGCAGTGATGAATGCGCCCCATCGGCGCCAATGATGATCTCTTGCTCGACCTCCAGCGCTGCGTCCTGGCCCTTGAAGCTCAACTTTACTTTGCGATCTGCTAACACGTCCACGCCGCTCACCTCCTTTCCGCATTGCACCTCTAGACCCTCCCGTAACACCTCCTCCAGCTTCTTCCGGTTGACACGCTTCTCGCCATTACCGTCCGAGTTCTCCCCTAGCACCGCAACTCGATTCCACGCCGCCTCGCCGCCGTCCAATAATGACACCATCCGCTTCCGGATCTTCGGCTGCAGCGTGATCGCATACCCATGTCGTTTGGACAGGACGTCCGCTGCGTCGCGCTCGTACAATGTGACGGCGATCCGGGGCGTGGCACGTTGCAGACAGCGTGCAAGGACGAGACCTGCAATCCCACCACCGAGGATGTGGATGCTCTTTGTGGTGGACGGCATTCCAGTCATCTCAGCGGAAGGTGGAGCTACAGAGGAAGAGTGAGATCGGAGACCGGTCATGCCTGGTAGGGATGCTGATATGTCGTGTTTTCGATGTATGTCTCCTAGAGCCTAGATCTTTTGCCGGAGGTATTGTAAATCGTCTAGTCCGAGTGTCCTCTGCGAGTATTCCGAGTTTCACATCAATGCTTCAAACTAAAGGTCTTGCAATCTTTGTCTATTCGGTGTACTGCGAACGATGCAAAAGCTCTACAAGCAGAACACGACCGTGAAAGCGAGCATCAATGTCTGATCGCTCTGCAAGAAGCCCTTCGATCGGTCTGCACTTGAGGACCACAGTGCACCGTCCAGTCCGATCAAGAAAAAGAGTACTCTGCTATGTCCTTCGTCTGTACCTGTGTAGTGTGGATGTGTAATAAGATATGCAAGGTACTTGTACTTTCATGTCAAAGTACATGTACATTTTGATACTGTAGATACATGTAGGGCATCACGACGTCACCTCAGTCAAGCACATTGATTGGAAGCTCTGCAGGGCAAGTCTACGCGCGCAATAACATCAACCACAGTGCTTGGGCTGTCAGGGTTAGCGACCATGACTGGAGAGTTTGTTGCTCCAGCATCGCACAGTCGTCGCAGCGTCTATGGTACATGTATGTCGCTGTTCACTTCCCACGACTACGGCAGACCGAAGCAGTCGGAGATACAAGAGACGATAGGGGACCTATCCTGCACGCAACAGAGCCATGAACGTCAAGCATTCCAGCACACACAGCGACATCACGAAACCAAGACAAGACACATAACGAACCACCTATTTAATTCATTCTGTAAAGTTTACTGACAAGCAAAGCGAAGAGGTCATATATCCTAATCTGGGACGTGCCATGAGTGACATTGAACCCGATGAAAAACTCCATCCCAGTTGCATGACACTCTTCATCCAATACAAAGGATTGAATCCTTTTCGTGAGTGTGTATGTTTGGCCCGCCCAAGGCAAAATTATTGGCAAGTGTATAATGTTGAAAAGCAAAAACTGTCTTGAGCCCGAGCACTTCGGACGAAAAGACCGGTGATGATGGGAAAATGTTTCATGGGCAATGGACCCTTGCGCCTGTTCTATAATGACATGTTCCGAACCAGAATACAAGCGCACTGATGGATACTCTCAAGCTGCTTACAAGAGCGCGGAGCCGAGGAGGGTACCAACGAAGACGACAGCGGTGCAGATGAAAGGTGCGTAGCCGATGTTGCCAGTAGGGAGCGTGCTGGCGGCGGCACCAGTCGAGGAGGAGGGAGATGCACCCTGAGTCTTGGCTGCAATGACAGTGCCGCTACCAGCAGAGGCGGTGCCAGTGCTTTGGCCTCCAGCATTCTGCGAGCCAGATCCGGTGAGACCGGGGCCCTTGCCAGCGCCGCTCTTCATGTAGCCGGCAGCTTTGGCAGGGATGGCTGGGAGGGAGTCGCCAGTAAAGTCAGTGACCTGCCAGGTGTCGCTCTCGACAGGGCACTCGCTGGCAGCGCCACCCGAGGTGTATCCACCGTCGCCGGATGGGTTGGTGCCGGCAAGCGCAGACTGGTAGGCTGCGAAATCAGGCTTCTCGGTGACAGAGTCGCCGCTGATGGTGACCAGACCGTAGTTGTTGCCCTCCTCGGCGTACTCATAGACAAGACCACCGGAGTAGACGGCCATCATGTCGCTGCCGTAGATGGAGGCGACCTCCTCGAATTTGCGGGTGTTGGTGATGCAGCCGTATTCAGACAGGAAAAGGGGGATGCTGTAGTTGCTGAATTGTGCAACCTTCTGGTCCCAGCCAGAGGTTGTGAAAGAAGAAGGATCGCACCAAGAGTAATCGTTGAAAGCAAAGAAGTCGCTGCGCTGGTCATCGGTACCGCAGTTCATGTAGGTGGCCATGTCGTAGCGGTTGCTCTCGACATCAGCAGCGGAGTAACCGACAGGAATGGAGCGGTAGCCTTGGCTGCCAATGTACTGTCTCATGTCACGGGTGACGGCCTTGACGTAAGGTGCGCATGAGGTCTGCAATGATAATCAGTTACTGATCGTATCGCTGATGTGGTAATGCAGACTTACCGTGTTGTCGGAGTTGATGACCTCGTTTCCGGAGAAGAACAGGAGGGTGTTGCTGTAGCCGGCGAAAGCATCAATGGTAGCAAAGACGCTCTGCAGATAGACATCGTTGTAGGACTCGGCTGGCGAGTTGCGGTTGATGGAGTACAGCGGACTGTTGACGTCCAGAGCAAGGTAGATACCGGCAGCGTCAAGTTCACTCATGCACTCATCGTGGTTGGCCGTGTTGTCGACGGTGTAGACACGGACAGTGTTGACGCCCAACTTCTTGAACTCGGCAACATCGCGCTTGCATCCATCAACGTCGGCGATGGGGTCGGCAGCCTGAGAGGAGCCTCCAGGCTGGTAGTCGACACCACGGATGTAGAATCGGTCGTTGCCGGCGAAGAAAGCTGCGGTTCGAGATCTGGGTCAGTCTTGGACGGACTTTGGCATGCGAGCCAGGTTTGACGTAGGCGATACATACCATTGCCCTTGGTTGTGATAGTCGGCAAGCTACCAGAGCTTGCTTTTGATGCCCGAGCCTCGAGTTGAACTGGGGTGGCAGCAGCCGAAGCAAGAGCCGCACCAGCAGCTGCAAAAGCGATGGCGCTCTTCATTCTGACGACGTGCTGATATAGCGTGGGTAAGGAGTGGAAGTGTACGTTGTGTCGTACAAGCGTGGAAATGTCTCAATGCGAGGATGTGGAAAGAGTGTTGGTTGATACAGAACACGACGAAGCAGTTGGCGTGTGATCTGGAAGGAATGACTGGGTGAAAAAGTGGTATAGAAATATGGAGCAACAAGCAACAAAACAAAGAATGAAGGAGTTGGAAAGACGATGAGAAAGAGAGAATCGAGAAAGTGAAAAAGAGCAGAGAGGATGAATAGCACCACGAAAGCATAGACAACGCTCCAGTTCGGATGGTCTCCACCAAAAAGACGCACTGAAGTCTCCAGGGATCCAATGACTGGCCTTCGACGGTCGTCTAACGGTGTTCTGCCCCTTTCCCGCATTGGGATCGACCTTTCTTCCCGCTCCCGACACGCTGCTGCCCGTGCTCCCGACGACGACAACCGCCAAACCCTGCCTCTAACACCACCCCCCTATCCTCCGTACAGTATTGGTTGATGCTACGATTCGCCACTGCCTCTGTAAGGTACCAAGGTTCGATGTTGCTTTGGTCAAAGCGATTGGAGATCATCCTCGTGTCAGCAGTGGTCCAAGATGTGCCTTGGAATAGATAGTCGTTAGCCGAGGACCTACTCAAAGCATGGTGCTGGTTGAAGATCAATTCCAATGCTTTACTGGTGGTCAGCAACTTAACACCATGTTGGGTCAATGCAATGGTAAGCCAGCCATTTCACTGAAAAGCCTTCCGCATAGAAGTCTACGTCGAAAAGCAGTCGAAACAGCAAGTGAACAGAGTCGCGCTCAACATACCATTCACAGACAGTGCCTGGCGTTCGACACTCACACGCTGGTGAATGCTGTTGATAATGATGCTGGTGATCCATGCGCGCCGTTACATGAGGTGAAAGGGCCATGACGAACGCGCGTCATGTTCCCCCAAACACAACGGTTTTTGCTCCTTAGATCGCGGATCGTTAGCTCGCCAGTCGCAGGAGTTGACGAAAGGCGGAGGGATAAGCGTGATCAGCATGGCTCTGGTCAGGGTGGTTCGGCTCTCATTGGTGGTCATCACCATAGCTGAAACAGAGGCTCGCGATCCCCCACAGCGTGTGTGAGTGCTTTGGCCTATCGTTCGCGTTTGTGCTGTAACATCATTATTTGCTTGTGTCTCCGGTACACTGCAACAGACGAAGCGCATTCCTTCCGCCCGGAGTGATGACAAGGATAGAGTGAGAGCGGCACAACACGTTGATCATCATTAAAACGCAGTTTGAGATTGGCCATTATGCTAGAAAGAAACCCATCCAATCCGTGAAAATCATCACCAGCCCCCCTTCATGATAATCCCAGATACACAGGCAAGTCTGGAGTCGCGTGAAACCCATGCAGATCCCCGAAGATAGCCACCCCACAGATCTGCCCTGCAACTGGGTTCTAGATGCGCCTTGCCATGATCAGTGACGTGATCGTAAAAGCCAAGCCCATGCTGAAAAGAACAATGCTCCATCAAATCATCTGTAGCAATGTCGACAAATTTCGAACTCATCGCTCTGTAGAAACGACAATTTCAAGGATACTGAAGTCTTTGGTATGCTCGTGATCGGAGATACAACAAAGTGTGGAGAAGTAGACAGGTCATTAGTAAATCGGGTGAAGTTGTCGTAATTTATAAAGCGTCGTGCTTCATGTGATAGATGCTAGCGATTGTTTGCTAGAATTCATTGACTTCCAAAACATCAGCTTCTTCAGCCGATGCTCCTTCTTCTTAGATGTCTGCGTGGAGCTGGCGTCAATAGCAGTCTGCGGCCTACCAGAGCTGTTCCGTGATCTCTGGCTGAAGGAATTGCCCATAAGTTGAGATAGGCTGGCAATACTCGCCCTTTTCCGACGGTGCTCCAGATTGGCGCTCGCAACGCGTGGACCGGCCATCAGTGGGTAAGCCGGTACCTCGAGAGTGCCGAGCTCGCGATGGGAATCATTTGCATGCATCGTGCTCCGCATGGTCGAGCGGCTACTTGTCAACGACGGTACTCCATCGACCGATAGACGGTTCTCTTGGCTATGTTCACCGGTTGCAAAAGAGCTCATGGTTCGCGCATCACCGATCGAAGACGTGGATGTCCCCAAGCGAGAAGTGTCGAAAGATCCTTGTCGGCGCGTGGTATCCGGCGATGGGTAGGTTGAGGTGAGAAGAGCATCAGACGTCATTAATGGGAATGCTCCACTGCCAGGTAGTGCCAGTCGGTCAGTCGGTACAGCAAGGATGGTGGGGGTTTCGCTCGAGTCGGAGGACTTGGTCAATGATGAAGATCGTGGCTCATCTTCTGGCGAAACAATGTCTATGTTCTCCACCGGGCTTGATTCCTCCATGATTGTGTCCTCAACGACAGATGATGGACGCCTGTCGAAGATCGATGTGCTTAGTCGAGAGCCAGCTGCTGCCAGTGGATTGTATGATCGCCCTGGCTCTGTACTGCTTGTCTGCACAGACCAGCCGTCTTGTGCCTCATCCTCCGGCAAAGGATGCATGTCTGTTTCAACAACGTGAACGCCTAGGCCTTGCTCGTGAATTGGCATAGCTAATTGCGTGGGAATGGTTGTTGGTGACATTGCTTCCTCCTCGTCTTCCTCGGCAAAAACAGGCATATCTGACTTGGATGGCGAACTTGATCTAGCCCGATGGAATGACTGCAGCATTGGAGCAGACGCGGTCCGGAAGTGCCTCTGATTTTGAGCGCTTGAAATGTTGAAATCTCTCATGCCACGACTGCTATGCAGCTCTCTGCGGGATCTGACGTTCCCAAACGCTGGCGTGTTGAAAGGCCCAAGCGCAGCATCAAGATCTATGCTGGAGCCAAGGTCTTCTGAGGACCGTCGCGGTTGTGCTGCAGACTTGAACTGATGGCTTTGCGTCGGGGTGCCCATCTCAACACGACGTGGCGAGTCAGCGATTTGTAAGCATTCGTCATCGGATGCTCCGAACACAGCGTCCAGATCTGTTTCAGCGTTGGGAGCTGATGGGTACAATGTTGTGACTGGAGAGTGAAATGTCATTGCGGGCGCAAGCGGCGCAGGTTCCGATATGTGTTGGCTGCCGCCGTAATGGGTTCTGGACGACTTTCCGAGTAACTTCGATGCAGCCCATGCCAGACCTTTGCGGGAGGATGGTAACTTGCGACTTCTTGCGTTTTCGTCGCGTTCCACATCTACAGCTCGACTTGTGCACTCTTGTAACGATATCGACGACAGGTGAGCGCGATTGTTCGCCGACATCGAGAAATCCGGTGCACTTCGTCTGCGGTCAAATCCAAGTACATGTCCCAGAGAATGCCGTTTCTTGTGCATGTCACGAGCTTGAGATGGTCGGGGTGCTGCCGCAAAAGAAAGATTGGGAGAAGACGCAGCAGACTCCGAAAGTGGGCGTCCAAGGCTCTGGGCCGATGATCTGCTCTTAAGCCATTCACCTTCCTTCTCCACCCTCTTGTTGATATCGATAGACGATCGGGGAGTACTCCTCGCTACATCCTCCAAGGTTGTGCTGAGATTGTAACGTGCAGCTGTACGTGTAGACAGGGGACTTGGCGTGCCCAAGCTGAGCATGGAGGAGATGCTGTTGTTGACAGAGTGGCCATGGAGCGTGGGAGGTGGACTCTCGGTCTCAGAAGATATGATGGATAATGGACGCGGAATGTATTCAACCTCGTCCGAGAAACCCACGCGTGGTCGTGAGCCTGGCCGCATCCCTGCCGGTTCTGAGCTTGGACCGAATATATCCTCCTCATCATCAAGGGCTGTGAAATCAGTCTCAGAAGGCGAGGTCATACTGCGTGGGTGCTCCAACGGAGTGGTAGGTAGACTGCTGCTCAAGCGAGGCTGTACCTCGGCAGTACTCATGATGCTACTCACATCGTGGCTTGACATTGCGGCGGAGCGGCGATGTGCATGGCCACGGCGACCCACAGACGGTCCGGTAGGCGGGATTGGCAAGGCCAGACCATTTGTCTTAACAGGACTCACACTTATCGCCTCCACCACTCCCAATCTGGAGTCGCCTCCGACAAACTCACTGTGACCTCTTCGATGACCACGGCGTGTAGGTGAGGTCGTGACAGGCTCGACTGGTGTCATGGGAGGGGTGGATTCGTCTGTCAAGCCGGTAGCGCTGGCAGCGTTGAATGTGAAGCTCGGCAAGGTGGAGACGGCCCGACGATGAGCCACATTTCGACTCGCAGATGACCCAAGACTGTCAATGTGCATGGAAACAGGCCGCTTTGATGCGTTCTCTGATCTGGTCGATATCCAGGTCGGAGCTGTGTTGGTCTGTGGAAGCATGGGGAATGAGAAGTCGGGGTTCGGCAGCAACTCCACTTCCGACACGTTGGCAGTCGTGATCCTGGATGGTATGGCATTGACGCTGCTGGTGGTCCGGTTGTGCCGCCGGACGGGTTCCGGGGCCATCACTTCTGCCATGGTGTGCAGAGGCAGAGATCAAGCTACAGAAGGGACTGTAGTCTGTCGAGGGACTGCGCGGCGCGCGAATGTCACACGCTGAGCAGAAAGCACCTATCCCGAGAATTCGCTGCAATGCACCAAAGCAAAAGTATGTGATATGACTCGTCTCTCCGGCCGTGATAAATGCTGCGTGCCAATCGTGCTGGTGGTCGATGAATCGTGGTTAGGGAGGTGGAGGATATGTCGACGCCGCACAAATTATCTGAGTATAGACTGTCAGTACATGACACCACCTTCTCGCTCTGGCATAAATCGAGGCTGGCGTACTAATATCGAATGGTACCGGACCTGACTTGGCTCGCAGAGCGCTGATGCTGGACGGGCGAAAGTGCTCCGGGGAGGTATGTTGATGCTGGAAGGACAGAATCGATGGCCAAAGGAATGGACGGCGGCAGAGACAGCACACGACGAAGTGATGCTGTTCAATGCTGCCTCGACATAGATAGTCGAAGAGGGAGGTGGAGGAGGTGGAGGAGGTAGTGGTGTTGGGAGAGTGAATGCGCTGTAGCGAGAGAATGGAATGAGCACGAACGGGCGACGCTGTGAAGCAGGCTAGCTGATTGAGGTCAAGCGCGCCATGCGCTAGAGATGCAACGCAATCTGCGCGAGAGGAAACTAATAATGTGGATGAGCGCCCGCCAAGTCCTGATATTTCCTTTGTTGATGCGGCTGCTGCTAGATCATGCTACAATTACAATGCATGACCCTATTCACCATCTCCCTCTTCGCACGTAACCACATGCGTGTTCTGTATGGTGGTGTTGGACATGCGTGCAGTAGGATTGGCGACACAACGACCGCGAAGCTGCGAAAGCGGCATAACAAAGAAGTGTCCCTGCAAACAACACAGCGATAGACTCACCGCTACAACGCTCTGCCTCCACTCTACGGGCGCCCACTCTTTCAAGCCTCACAATCGATGTAGGTACTCTCAGCATGCGACTTATAGTGTTGTACATTTACAGCACCACTGTACGTTCCATCTTCTGGGGCTCGCCGGATGTCACGGCTGAGCCTTGGTGGCTATCTTGCCCTACCACCGCCTACCGTCAGACCAGATCTAGCCGAATGTGCTGTTTTTCGGCCTGGCCGTATCTGCCTCAAGCGCTTCGCTGCACGAGAGTGGTCTGAGCTGTCAGCAGTGGCCAATCGTAGGAGTTGCAGCCGCTTGATAGTCAGCTCTTCATGCACATCCCCCTGCGAGTCCGGGAGGTGATGGTGTGGAAGATCAATGGTACAGAAGGAACTTTGCGGTGCCGATTCATCTTTCTTCCATCGTTGGCTTCCATACCTTTGGAATGTTGCGCTGCGATACCTTGACTCAACATCATGATGTTTTCTTCTAAGGCAGCATCACGACTAAGGCTGGTGTGCTAATAATAATTCACTCAACCCTTGTCAGGCAAACGTCCAACGTCGTTCACCGGCCGACCGTTGACATTCTGAAGCAGCGACTACGACAGCGAGACTGATCGTGGATATTGCACGGACAGCGGCGTTGACAACATGAAAGCAGACTTCGCTTCCGAAACTTGGTCGATGTGCGGCAAGACACCCTGACATGGGTGAGAACTTTATGCTAAACTCCTCAGATCTTGCACTCATAGAGTAGGACCTGCGGGAGACTACGAAATCCCTGCGTTGCCCGGATTCACATACGTGAGAAGTGGCACGCATCGCTGGTCTGGGCACCAACCACAATCCGTCCTGAGAGCTGATCGTTTGCAGGTGCATGGCCACATGTACCTGAACGAGTGCTCTGAACCACTCAGCAGCCTACGATCGGGAGTCAAGACAACTTAGCGTTGTGTCTCCGCACGCTCTAATGTCGTTATCCCTGCAGCTAAAATTTCGAGCTTGACGATCCCCACAATGCTGAGATTGCCTTGCTCGACAGGGTCTAGGGAGTATGTACGGCAGGCATACCTTATCGCTTTCCCGCCAAGTCCAGACCTTGAACTGGGTGGAGCTTTTACCACCGGGCTTCACTCGGTTGTCCGACAGCGGCAATGACTGCGTAGCGTGATATGTATGACCTACGTCTCACTCAGCTGCTGTTCAAGCTTGATTCATATTCGGTTTTCGAGCACCTGACCTTCGACAGCAGGCGCCACATCCTCAACGATTGTGCCATTCCGCGAGTCCAACCAGTGCGTTCAGGTGGTCAATTAGCGCGAAAACTACAAGGCAAGATCTTTTGACACTACTGCTTGTTACGCTCGGGAGAGCACCGCACCGGGAATTGCTCGGGCAGGACGTTCGTTGTCAATCATGTCGTACAATTACGGTTGACCTTCATGCCCACGCGTAGGTGGAGTAACGGATCTTTCAACCACTCAACTCTAACAAGTCGATCATCTCTAGCATCTTCTCAACCCTCGGCTACAGATCTTGACTTTCATGCTCTTGCCACACAAAGCATATGCCCGTTGAAGACTGACATGCAGCAGGGAGAAAAAGCAACGTTCTCGCGGAAAGTGACAAAAGTACTTCCACCATCCTTTGCCCGCACCAGGACCCTTGACGAAATTCTGGCACTGCACTACAGAGACAGACGCACGCATGCGCCCCATCGGGATTGACACCACCGTGGTACAAGTAAGCAATTCGCCGAAGAGTTCTCGACAACGCCCACACTCCTGAGGCACTAAGACATGGTGTCCCGATCGGTGATTTCCGATTTACTCCTTCGTTGTTGGCTGTACGACCGTAGTTGATCTGGCAGGCCGGAGTAATGTGGTATGGAAGAACACAAGGACTGTTGTGCGTTTCGAGTTTTTCCGATATGATTGCTGTGATGCCGCAGAGTGTGCGTTTGATTACTGTCGTTTGCCGATCATCATGGGCTACATGCTGCAATCGTCGGGTACACGTTATGGCCTGTGTGCACAAAGTCCCACAATCTAGTCACGGAAAGATGCGGTTGACATGTCGCTGCATCTGTGAGCACCTCAAGATCGCACAGCTTGCATATATGCACAGTTGCGGTGCTCGCGAACAGCAGTTAAGGTTGATCGTAAAACATGACATGTTACACTCGTTCGATACGCTAAAGATCAGTAAAACCTCGTCAATCCCGTTGATCGCGGTTCTTCTTCTTGCGGCCCCATACTTCGTCGACATCGCTTTTGCCTTTGGTTTCGGGGACGTAGTATACGACAAACCTGACAAGATGTTAGCAGATCTATCCCCTCACTTCTTCCAAGGTATAATGCAGTGAAAGACTCACCCAGTAAACACTACAGCAAAACCAAAGAAGATAAAATAGATGTGGCCTCTGCCCATCTTCGCATTCAATATAGGGAAGAACTGTGCAACGACAAAAGTTGCGATCCAATTTGCAGCCAGTGCCCACGATTGCGTGGCACCAACAGCTTCAGGATCAACGAGTTCCGAGGACAAGATGAACGGCACGGGTCCGAGGCCCAGTCCGAAGGAGGCTACGAAGAAGATCACCGCCACGGCGGAGAGGATGGGAATGTGTCTCATAATGCCCACGCCGAGTAGGAGGGCGGACAGCCCCATGCCACTCATGCTGGCCACGAGACAGGTCTTGCGGCCGAGTCGGTCGACGAGGGGTGCTGCGATCATGGTGACGATGATGTTGAGCGCAGCCACGCACACGTTCAGAATGGCGCTGTTCGCCGCGAGCAGGTCGGAGAGCAGGGAGACGCCGTACATGACAATGCTGTTGATGCCGAGCAGTTGTTGCGCGATCATGATCATGACTACTGCCAACACAGCGGGCTTGGAGTCTGCGTCTTTGAGGACGGTGAAGACGGTAAGCGCTTGTTTGCTTGCGCTTTTGGCGTTGCTTTTATTCCTCGGCTGCTCTATATCTGTGTCCGTGTTGTCGTCTGCGTGCAGTAGTGTCTCCTCCTCCTCGTTGATGTCGCCCGAACTTTCAATTCCCCAACCCTCCACCTCTTCATCAATTTCTGCCGCATGTCCACGGATGGAACGCAGGACTTTCTTGGCCCGCGCTGGCTTTCCATTGTCTGCAAGGTATTTGGGGGATTCTGTCCCGCCGAGAACAAGACAGACGGTCTGAACCAAAGCGATCACGCCTCCAGTGCCTAAGATGATGCGCCAGAGCTGTCCCTTACTCAGGAACAATCCAAGTAGCTGGGCGATGAGAATGCCGGTATTGATCATGACCTGTGTGAACGTTCCCCAGAAACCTTTCTGACCCGGTGGAGCTAGCTCACTGATGAAAATGGGGACGATGACAGTCGCAGCCCCTGCTCCTACGCCTGAGATGAGGCGGCCGCATGCAAGAATCCCGATGTTCAACGAAAGGGCTTCAAAGAGAGGACCAACGGCCGCAAACACAGATGCAATGATCATGGCGCGTAGCCGACCATAAGTAGATGTAACGGGGCCTCCACCCAGCGCACCAACCAGTCCTCCGAGTGTGAAGAACGACGAGACCAGACCAAACTGCGTTGCATTCATCGGAATGCATTGTGGTAGAGGGGGTAGAGCCTCTGTGTATATAGCATCGCGACTACTCTTGTGCCAGATCGAGGCCAGTCTTGCTACAGTCGATGGTGTCACAGCCTTCTTGACGCAGGTGATGACCTCTTGCGGTGCATTGAGCTCGGCGAGATGGTATCCGAACAGCAGTGGACCGAGGGTGGAGCTGGCGAGGAGGAAGATGAAGTACGGAGTGAGGTCGCGGGTAGGGGAGGTAGCCATCACGGCGGCTGGCCGTCGAGATGCTGGTGCCTGCGCAGGAGTTGCTAGATCATTTCACTCGTGGCATTCCAGTTGAGGAGCCTTGTAAGAGCTTTTGTCATGGCATGTTAGAGAGATATCGGAGTCTGGAGGGAAGAGATGTGAAGTGATCACGGGTCATGCTGCGGCTTGACGGCAGTCCAGTCTCGTTGTATCACTGTCGATTCTGCTCATATAGCAACCCAACATCACCAAATATCGTGGACTTGATGGAATGCTTCGATGCTGCTCCAGATGCACGCGCATCATCCTTGGTAAACGTAACGTGTATCTCCTTTGATCGCATTGCCATCGTCTTCCATCAATACAGCACATTCAACCTCATCAATCGCTATAAATACAAGCGTTCGGGCCGTTGCAGATACCGAAACACCAGACGCCTGGTCGGACCACGTGTGCCGAGACGGAGATAACGAGGTCAATTACCCTTCAGGAATCCGCTTGTTGCAACGTCCTGGCGCTGGTCTGAACCCAAGCGCAAAAGCGGCATTTGCCATTCGCTGCGAAGACGAAAAGAGGGCAAATCCGCGAAAAAGCATGTCGGCCTCCGTCTCTTCTCCACCGGCTGCGTCTGCGTCGGTGGACGGTGGTGTTGCTTCCTCCCCAGGTCTTGCTCGAAATCCAGGCGTGAGGCGAACTGCTCAAGCAACATTTGAAGGTACGTGGCCCTTCTTCTATTTTCAGTTGCCAGGATTATTTCGGTCTGCCTTGCTCGTGCAGTACTCCAATCTATGCATATTTGGATCCACTCTTCGGACCGTTCGGGGATCAGCAATGCATGGCGCTGTCATTGAGCATCAGCAGTCCGAGTATCTTAAGCTTCAATAAAGCACGACCATCTCGTGGTTTAAAACGGCCGCACACCCACTTCTATCAGATCAAAGTGATTGTGTGAACTCGCCATAAACTCATGCCATGTTGAACAGAAGCTCCAGAGACACCACCTCTGGTCAAGATGAACGCCACTCCGTACATGCCCCAACGGCATATCAGCGACCACTACGATATCGTCGGGTTCATTAGTAGTGGTACTTATGGCCGAGTCTACAAGGCAGTTCTCAAACGCAACAATGCCTCACATTCCACAATCGTGAAACATCCCAGTGGACGAACCATCGAAGCATTTGCCATCAAGAAGTTCAAGCCGGACAAGGAGGGAGAGCTCCAGTATACAGGCATTTCGCAATCTGCGATCCGGGAGATGGCCCTGTGTACCGAGCTCAGCCATCCTGCTTTAATCCATCTGGTGGAGATCATCTTGGAGTCGAAATGTATATTTATGGTATTCGAATATGCCGAGCACGATCTCCTTCAGATCATCCACCACCATAGCTTGTTGCCTCGCACGCCCATTCCAGCATCAACCCTTCGCAGTACCATGTTCCAGCTACTTTCCGGTCTGCTATATCTACATCAGAACTGGGTCATCCACCGCGACCTGAAGCCTGCAAATATCATGGTCACCTCTGGCGGAGCTATCAAAATTGGTGACTTGGGTCTTGCTCGGCTCTTCTACAAGCCTCTGCATCCTCTATTCTCAGGCGACAAGGTTGTTGTAACGATTTGGTATCGCGCGCCCGAACTGCTTCTTGGCAGCCGCCACTACACACCTGCCATCGACTTGTGGGCAGTAGGATGTATCTTCGCAGAGCTGCTGAGTCTTCGACCAATCTTCAAGGGAGAGGAAGCAAAGCAGGACTCCAAGAAAGCCGTCCCATTCCAGCGCAATCAAATGGGCAAGATTGGTGAGATCCTCGGAATGCCAAAAAAGAATGAATGGCCACTGCTACAGTCGATGCCCGAGTACCCCAGCTTATCGACCGTCCCACATCACAACCCGGGCGTCAACAAACCGATCGGGCTCGAAAGATGGTATCGCAACACGATCCAGAATAACAACTACAATGCCCATCACTCTGGTCCGCCTGATGAAAGTGCGCTGGATCTGCTGAGGCAACTGCTAGAATACGATCCTTTGAAACGGCTCAGCGCGGAGCAGGCGCTCAAACATGAGTACTTCACCAAGGCGGCTGACAAGCCCCCAAGTTGGGACTGTTTCGAAGGCCTCGAGACGAAGTATCCTGCTAGAAAAGTCAGCACGGAAACGCATGAGATCTCGACCGGTAGTCTTCCGGGCACGAAGCGTAATGGACTGCCGGATAACAGTCTGTTGAAGCCTCCGCCACAGAAGAGGATGCGAGAAGGCTGAAATTGTGTGGGTTGTTGATCCTGATGGACCGTCGCTAATCTCATTACGGCACTACTGCCAAAATCACAGCCCAGAAAGACGACCGCAAGCACACCTCGTTCGTCACATGCCCAAGCTTCGCTACGGCTTCAGCCATGAGACGATCTACGATGGGTTTGGTGTTTCATCACTCCCTTCGCATAGACCGCTGCAGTGCTCACTATTGCCACCCACCTTGGCAAGGCACAATAGTGGACAAGAGCAAACCGTCCCACTCTACACTCAGCATTACATTTGGCGCATAAACACCTAGCAACGGTGATATCGCTCCATGTTGCACCGTCCTGTTAGCGGGAGAACGTTTACTCAATCTGCACGTGGCATGATAGACGCTGACCCCGAGACACTCAAGCCTGGTCCATACGACACAGGCCAAGTAACCCATCCTGCAATCCTCAACATCGGGCTGGACATCCATCGCGGCTGTTCGGCTCTCTCATCCATCTGAAAACAGCGTGATAAGGGTTATGTATGCAATGCAAGAAACCCGCTCTCCATCCCATGTCTTTGAACCGCAACCGCTTTAGATGTACATAGATCGAATATACATTATCATAACGTGACATGACATAATAACAATGATGGTATGAATATGCACAAATCCCCCCCAATCATGATAATTCCAAACAAGCGCTCCCAAGATGCAACCCAAACCACAAAATACCACCACCCCCGTCCTCATGATTTCCGATAAATGCGTGCCGGACCCCTCACATCCGTGTCCGGCAGCTCATGCACGTCGCTGCCCTGCATCTCAAACACCTGGCCCTGGCCGGCAGGCATTTCATGTGCGAAACCCTTGCCGGGCCCGACGTGCTGCCCGCTCTCCATCTCGCTGTAGCCAACGGCCTTGGGGTCCATACGGTCGTGGCCGCCAGCGAGTTCCTGCGGCGTGTCCTTGTACGCGGACGTGAGCTCGTGAATCTGCCCGCCGTCGAGCTCACCGCCGGCCGTGCCATCGCGACTGTGGAGGAATGGATTGGCCGTCTTGGGTTCACCAGAGGCGGAGCTGGCGTCGAGTTCGCTCAGGCGGGATTTCTGCTGTGTGCGCCGGCGTCGGAAGAACCAGATGAGGATGCCGATCAGGGCGACGAGCGCGATGATGCCGATGACGATGCCGGCGATGGCGCCAGCGGAGATGCTGCTGCTGGAAGAAGAAGAAGATGGGAGGACGGTGTGCGGGCTGACCACGTCAACGATGTCCTGCTCAGTGATCTTCTCTGCATCCCACAGGCAGGGCGCAACGGTGAAGTTGTTGCGCTCGTAGTCGGCGATCAGATATGCTTCTTGCAGAAACGTCCGGCCAAGTGTGTATTGCGAGTCGTTGGCACGCTTGAGTGGGAAGTAGGCGGAGCTGTTGGGGTTGAGGATGTAAGGGAAGTCGATGGTCAGGTCGAATGCGCCGTAGGGCAAGACGATGTCGACGGTCGCGCCACCAGACGACGTGGTTCCAAGTGAAAAAGTCACGTTGGCATTGGTGTCGAGCAAGATCTGATGTTGCGTGTCGTTGACCAGGTAGAGGGAATACTGTTCGTTCCATTCAAGACCAAATGCTTGCTCGAAAGCCAGGCATGCAGATTCGGGGAGCCAGAGCATGGGAATGGTGGAGTCGATGAACGCCGCGATAGTACCGTCTGGAAGCAGATTCGTAGCATTGCCACCATCCGATGTTATAGATTGGATGTTGACCAGTAGATCGCGGCTGATATCTGGGTACATGTCAAATGATACGTTTGTCGGGCTGAAGCGATTCTGGTCATAGCCGCCCAACACCAGCGAGCCGTACACCTGATTGAAGCGGTATTGATTGCCCGCAGTGTATCCATAATTCAACCCTGGAATGGTGTTGTTGTTGAACAGCTGGGTCATGAAAGACGGCTGGGGATCATTCAGGTTGGTGAAGTTGGCCGGCGCAGGGTTCACGCCAAACACTCCCAGCCAGTAGGACAGATCGACAGTCGTCCATACTGCTGAATGTTTCACCGACACAGTCTGACTCCCCTGCCAGCCCAGCGTCACGGTATCGAACCCCACCGCCCCTGTTATGTCCAGACCCAGATTCTGTTCGATCCCCACCTCATATAAGCTGTTCGGAACCCATGTCAAGGACTCGTTGGAATAGAAGCGGAACCCGCGGTCCTTCTGACAGTCACCTGCAATCACTGACGGACAGCTTTCGACATTGCTGATGGGAACGCCAGAGATAGCCCAGGTTGCATATGCTGCGGTCGACACGAACGCCCGTATATTCTGCGGCTGCGTGCCGATCTGAATGGGGAATGAAGACCACGGTCCATCTGATGAGGTGAGAATATGTCAGCAGCATACAATGCTAGTAGAACAGGGTTCGGACATACCGGCACCATCCCAATACTGACTGGGCCCGATATTTATCGCAGACGGGATTACTGTGGTGTTTCTTTTGCTGAAATGATTCACGCTCCTCCCTCCATCTTTCCCGGCATCACTCCCACTATTACTTCTTGACCAGATCGATGAGAATACGTCGCGAGAAAAGGCGGAGGAGAGAGGCGCGAGCGCAAGGAGCAGTGTCGCAACACTCATTGGAGACGGTGCAGACGTCGCGTAGAGACTGGTCAAATACGGATGGAATTCGGCGTGAGGACCGCGGATGCAAATGGCGATAAACGAAAGATGCGAGAGCTGGAAATACAAGACAATGGCGATATTCACATCAGACAGTGGAGGAGACGAGGAAGAAACATGATACTGCTATGAAACACAACCACGCCTGTGCCGATCGTAGCCAAGGCCAGCGCTTGCCCGTCACATCCAATGTCTGGAGGCGAGAAAGTGTCGAAGTTGGAGGTTAGGCGCGCCGTGCATTACCGACGGGATCTGTAGCTATTCTCGGACCCGCGCATATTTCGAGGCGAGCCACAATACATGTACCCTGTTTGGCGTTCAAATAGTTCAGTAAAGACAATGACGATGTCTCGACAGATTGCCGCTCTCTAAGACGGTTGCAACACCACCGTCGACGGTTCCGGTGGTGGGTCCTTGCAATGTCTTCGTATCCTCGAGAGAATTGATTCTGCCGCTGCTTGGCATTCTGAGCCCCTGGGTTTGGTTCGTATTTACAGACGCCGTACATTACCATACGAAGGGATGATAGTCGCCTGACCTGGGACAGATACATGACGCGAGAAATGCTGCACGATGATCACAAGGACAATTCATGGTCTGTCTTGGGGCCGTATGCGAGGCTAATCTTCGGGAGAAGTGGGTGGTAAGTATATATATTGCACGGGAAGTTCCGCCCTACTCTAAACCGATTCGTGGTTGAGCGAGTGATTTGCAAGGTACAGTGGCCGAGTGGTCTAAGGCGGTAGATTTAAGTTGTTGTACGACGATTTCGATCTCTACTGGAGCAATCCGCGCGCGTTCGAACCGCGTCTGTACCATCATTTCTTCTTTTACTTTTCTTTTGCGCTGGAGTCTGAATTGTCGGAAGTGCGAAGGTAGTCCATTAAGATGTCGTAGTGTGTGAGTCTGGCCCAAATCATGTCGGACGCACCGTCAGATCTGCCGGAAGAAGCATGAATACCTAAACATACCCCATGAATGATGGCAAAAGGAAATACGAGCAAAGGAGGCGGCAAAACTAGACCCACAGCGTCATCATCGAAGCATACAAAACCTCAAGCGAAAGCAGTCTCCATTCCAGCAGGGAATGTAGCAGCGGACCAGCCAGCCAAGATCTCACAGGAATTGCAACAAGAATGTCTCGACGTCTTTCGAGACGCTACGAATCCACGACCTGACGACTCGACGACTCTCCAACAAGTCAAAGCGCATCTATTCGCCCGTGATTTTGCTGCTGCGTTTGGGGATCAGGCCCATCTCCGCGTCTATGCCTCTCGATGGAGTCCCAGTCGAGCTCTGGGCTACATGCACATTCTCGCGGACCTGGAGCCACATTTGCTGTCTACCATCACTTCTGAGCCCGATGTCTCGCCCCAAACGCCGCCTGTGTCGACGTTGAACGTAGCATGCCTGGGTGGGGGCGCAGGTTCTGAGCTCGTTGCGCTCGCTGGATGGCGCCAGTCCCTCACCCAAACCGCGGAACATGTATCATTCAGTCTCTCCGCGCTCATGGTCGACAGCGCAGACTGGGCAACGGTGGTATCCACACTGCACAACCGCCTCACGACTCCCCGTGAACTATCGCCCTACGCTTCCGCCGCGGCGCGCGCCTCCAACACGGCCATGCTCTCTCCCTCGTTGTTCAAGGCCGCATTCCAGCACACGGACGTGCTCGCGTGGGCTGCAGCAGAGGTCCAAACTGTCCTCGCCACCACGCACCTAGTGACGATAATGTTCACGCTCAACGAGCTTTACACGGCGTCGATCCCGCAAACCCAAGCGCTGCTCGCCCATCTGACAACGACCCTGCAGCCCGGCGCGTTACTGCTCGTCGTCGACAGTCCTGGGAGCTACTCGACCGTGTCCCTGGCCGGGGCGGCGGATAAGAAGTATCCCATGGTCTGGCTGCTGGACGTTGGGTTGCTGGGTGGGCCGGCGAAGTCGGCGCCGCGAAAGTGGGAAAAGGTTGTGTCGGAGGAGTCCCGGTGGTTCCGCCTGCCGCAAGGGTTGAAGTATCCGATCGAGTTGGAGAATATGCGGTTTCAGATTCACTTGTATAGGCGGTTAGGGGACGAGGGACAGGAGTAGTGCAGGCTTGACTATGCGTGGCGAGGTCCTTTCTATTGCAAACAGCAGAACACGTCGTGGTATCGTTGTGACATTAATGAAATTATATCGACTAAAAATGGGTATTATGATGTTGGACGTGCCCGAAGATCGGGTGTCTCAACACGCTAAAGTGCAGCAATCCAATGCTTCACGTCTAGAACCGGTGAATCTCCTTCTTCACCACTCCCAGAGCCGCCAATGCTCCTTGCTTCCCAGCGACCGCCTCCTCCATTGCTGGTGGCCCACACAAGAACACCTTCGTTCCTTTCGCGTCTCCCCAAGCACTTTGCGTTTGACATCGCTGGATCGCCTCGCCTAGAAGTGTCTTATTCACGTACCCCTTCTTCCACTTCGCCTCATCACCCAGACTCGGGGCTTCCGGCTTCCCTTCCGCGCCAGACACCGCATACGTGACTTGCAATCTGCCCGGGTATTGCTGCTCCAGCGCGTCGAGCTCAGATTGTAGAATGATATCCCGTGTCCCGTTCACGCCCCACAAGAGCTGAATGCTCGTTTTGTCCTCGGTGTTTGCGAGTATGCCTTTCGTCAAGCTGTAGATCGGTGTGATACCCGCTCCGCCGGCGACCAAGAGGATGTTGCGAGGCGTGGATGAAGGTGTGTAGGTGTACCCTGGCAGGGGGCCCCGGACGGTCAGGGTCGAGCCTGGGGTCAGACTGTGGAGATGTGAACTGGCGCGACCGTTTGGATACTTCTTCACGAGCAGCTGTAGGATGCCCGGCTCGGAGAGGTCGTGGACAGGTGTGTATGGTCGGAAGACGGGGAACCAGGCACCGGCTGGTGTGTGTTGCGTGAGAATGGCAGCTTTGCGAAAATATCAGCACTTTGCTATTATCTCGCTTGCCAATCGATCGATTTTGGAGAAGCGTCTCGAACACCAAGATCAAGCTTACCTCCAGGCCCTACACCACTGATCTCATCCTTCCCCCCAGGAAGCGTAAAGGTGATTCGCTTCGTGTCGTGGTTGACTTGCTCTACACCAGTGACGGTCAAGTTTCTCGACGAGACCATCGTTGCTGGGAAGGCTAAGGTCTTGATCGGCGCAAGCGGTGCACCATCGAGGCGTATGGGGTTGTTGCGCATGTTGATATATGCGGCACCTGCAACGCCCAGCACAGTCGCTGAGACGAGCAGTGGACGGCGAGCAATGATGGTAGCCATGGTGCTTTGAGGTTTGGATCTGATCGAAGTAGTGATGACTCTATAGGTTAGGCCTTCCAGCGAGGACAAGAGATTGAGGCTGAGAAGGATGAGGAAGTGGAGTAGTGTACTTAGATGTTTGTAGATCTAAGAGTCGTAACCACTCCCTGGGGATACCCTGGGATGATATACCTTGAGTAGACTACAGTCGAGGACACGGAGTATGACGAGCTGGTCTTGGCCGCTAATCCCTAAAGCCCTGAAGATGATCCTCCGCACCCGTGGGCGATTGAGAGAAGGTGAAGTGCCACGAGGGACAGCTTCAGTGCTAACTTAAGCCCGAATGCCCGCGCGTCGGGGTCTGACGCGCCCGCGTCTCCGATCGAGTGGAGGGAACTTCAATGGCAGCGATATGCTTCATTCATGATATGCTCCAATGATGAGAAGCTCAAACGATGATGGAATGGCTAGCATTCAACATGGCTGTATGATCAACTACGCAACGTTCACCATCACTCAGACATCTCCAGCACGGCCAACCATCTCAATCCTGCCCTCTTCCTCCAGATCTGCTTCAACCTTGACCCCAACATCGTCACTCTGCACCAAAACCTCCTCCTGCTTAACGACCTCACCGTCGTCGATCTTGATCTCAATCTTCTCCTTCTTGACCGCCCGCTTCTTCGCTGGGCTGGGCGCAACCGCACTCGGACACAACCCTTCCGTATATAGATCGCATTCTCCACACTTCCTCCCTACCGGTAGACAATATGTCTGTCCGAACCCCACCAGCAGGTGATTAATGTCGTGCCACTTCTCCCTCGGTAGCCAGCTCTCCAGTTCTGCTCGTGTCTGCTCTGGTGTCGAAGTTTTATGCCATCCCCATAGATTCGTGATGCGGTGGACGTGCACATCGACCCCGATCCCTTCATCACGACCCCACGCCGAGGACATGGTCAAGTATGCCATCTTAGGTCCTACCCCTGGTAATGAGATGAGTCCCTCGATAGTGTCTGGAATGTCCCCTCCGAACTTATCACGTAGGATTGGTGCGACGCTCTTGATATATTTCGTTTTGTTGTTGTGGAATCCAACTTTTGCGATCAGCTCGTTCAAGCGTTCTGGCTCCACGTCCAGCAGCGCTTGCAGGTTGAACCCACCGACGAGGTTGTCTTGTA
The DNA here is from genome assembly GCA_003012245.1 of Microcyclospora tardicrescens. NCBI lineage: Eukaryota > Fungi > Ascomycota > Dothideomycetes > Capnodiales > Microcyclospora > Microcyclospora tardicrescens. Next base: position 36,471 of record PXOE01000035.1, read on the forward strand.
AATTCTTGATCGCTGCCGCCGTGACTGGGTCTTTCGTCTGGCTGCTCAGCATCAACGCAATCAACGTTTGCAGTCGTCGGTCTAGTGGGGATCGTTTCTCATCCGCGAGATTCTCGCAGCCCATCGTGTCCACAGCCGCGAGCCTTCGCTTACGCATCTCCTTGGTCATCGCGTACATCCTCTCCCAATTCGCGGGAGGCTCGACGACGACATCACCATTGGGGCCTTTGATGTGCTTGGCTGGTTGGCGACGTCCTTTGCGTTTGGGTCTAGCAATAGCAGCATCTTCAGGATCGAGTTTCAGCGCTTTACGAGGAGACTGGCGGACGGTCGTGCCACTTGCGCTGATGGTAGTAGCGGGCGTAGCAGTGCTATCGCGTTTTCGCTTGCCGAGTGTGCTCGATGCATATTCGCTGTCGCCGGGGCTCGAAGGCGCGGAGGAAAGATCACTTTCTGCTTCAGCTTTCGTGTCGGTGATCGCGTGTCGCAACGATTGGCGTGTGGAGCGTCGTTGGACCGGCGACAGCGCTTTGACGAGCTTCGCCGTTTCTTGCGATACTCGAGATGTTCGCATCTTTACGATATAGTGTTCGAAGACAAGTTAATGTTAGGAAACGAGTCGGCGCATAACGTTTGCAGCCAGGCGCATGCAGACAACTGAAGGCTGATAGGGGAAATGTGAAAGTCAATGTCGTCACTGGCAGAGCAACGCACGGATGCACAGAGATGACATGTGCAGAGCAAAGGGGCTTGGAAGGAGTAGCTCCCTCGATCTCTTGATATAATGCAGCAGATCGAGTATGAGATAGTTCTGATGGTGCTGTCAGTTGGTATTGGTTGGTACTGCATGGCCTGAAGTTGTAAAGCTACATGTAGTGACTGCCGATCGGCTTCAATGACACGACTATTCGACAACGCGTTGACTTCCTGACCACTTCAAAGCACCACATACAGTATCCGTTCGAGTTCAATGACGAGGCATGTCCGCCACGATTGTCTCTCCAGACTCCGTCACCATTGGCTGCACCTCCGCAAGAATTCCCACCATACGAGACCATTGTGTCTCGCTGAGATTCCGCCACTTGTGCATCGTCCCGCGTTGGATGGTCATATCTCCCGGCTTAACCAGTCGCGTTTCCCCATTGGACATAGTGAGCTCGATTTCGCCAGCGATCTGGATGACGAAGTCGAGACTCACAGTGCGGTGCATGGGACTCTCGGTCCCTGGCGGTGTGTCAATGTACCAGACGTTGGCACCACCTCCAACAGGGACGAGAGGTGGAGGGTCCTGCAAGCTGGCGGTATATGCGTTTAAATCTGATTGCTTGCTAAGCTCTGCGGGTGGTCGTGTAGTCGTATAGGCCAGCCTCATCTGGGCCCCGCCCAAGTCCCACGAGACAGGGATGGACTCGGCATGCGTTTTGGAGAAGAAGGAGGTGCCTTTGTCATCGTAGTCGGTGATGTACCGCTTGGGGTCTGACAATGGTAAGTTGGCCATGATATTGTATGTCTAGGTCGTCGAGTCAAGAGGAGTATACTTTAGTGTTGTTCATATTCAACTTTTGGCGTTACAACACAAAAATCGACTCCTTTTATAGACAAGACATGCCGATCAAAGTCCGATGGTCTATTGTGCTGAAGAGCGAGTATACCTTATCGTAGAGGTAACATTGATCCTACCCGGGGGCGGACTTTGCAGCTCGGATGCGAGCTGGATTTCTCAGCAGTGCTAGGGTTGACTATAGTGCTTACCAGGTATCAGCAACAAAATCGTCCTGTTCGAGAATAATACCAGACTAAATGTGACGGATCCTGGAGAATAGCGAAATACAAGGTGCGAGTAAGAGAGAAGCCTGGATGCATGACCTATCGTCGGGTGGAAGGTAGATGTTCGATACTTCATACTGCATTGCGAATGTGTATAGTTTGGTGAGCGTACCTTGTCGTATCAAGGTACCACTCATAAGTCATATGCCTAGATGCATCTTCTACCAGTTCTCACCTCGAGGTAACGCATCTTGAAATGCGTTGTGAGCAACGTACAAATTCCAGTACATGGCAAGATGTAGAACACACCATGAGCACTGCCTACAAGCAGGACCTAACCCTAACCTTAGATCGCTGATTGGAGGTGAACCTTGAAACACGTGGGTACCTGATCTTCATCTTGGCAAATGCTTAATTTGCGGAAAGCAGACCAAGCTTTAGCGGGATTACGTGCCGATGCAGAAACATAGATGCCGCAGTACCTCTTTTCGTGATTGGCACTCACTTACGAATCCTTCACGGGACATCGCCTTCCATCCACTGCCTCTATTAAGCCTCTCCCTTAGCCCCTTGTATGAGAGGGGTTTCGGGAATCCCTCCCGCTTTACTCAATGGCCTCGGGAATTGCGCGGCCGCGCGGCAGCAGTATATGCACTGTCGATCTTTCCGGGGACGCGGCAGAAGATCTGTGGATTCGATTACGTGAGAGTTTGAATATGTCTCGCACAGTCTGCACCTACGACTGCACAACGTGATCGACAGCCATCTGGGAAGTCCATGTAGGCCCATGTAGGCCAATGCCATGAGCACGTCATCTGGAACTTTGCGGAATCAATGTCGTTGAGGATGCCATTTGCAATGGCAATGCTTCTTGTCCATGGCCTCTCATCCACTGCTTCAACATCATGCTGCAGCGTAGACTTCGTTCCAGCGTTCGCTAATTTCCACCCTGTATTAGGTGAGGTGTTAGGTGAAGTGTTGAACTATACAACTTATGCTGGATCAGGGATGGTTGCTCCGCGTCATGACCAGGACGCGCAATCACTTGTTGCGTCCTTCGCTACGTTGCGAGGTTGTAATGCTTCGAACCTGAAAACCTTGTAGTGAACGCTACCATGGCGCGATGTCCAGACATGATGCCTCATCGATATATCCCCCTTCGATTTCGCCTGGTTGGGTTTCGGCAGAACAACCAGCTTTCTCTTTTGTTCAGACGCCGAATGTCGAGTTTTTTTTGCTTTCTCCCAGATTGATTGACCATTGCACGAAGAGTCATCATGATATTCGAATCCGGTGTCGACCTGACAGCTGTTCCTGATCCTAGAATTCTTGTTGGAGCTACTCCGCTCCATGCCGCTCCTTCACCACCAGCATCCGTTACCACCCTCCCCGAGCTCTTTCAGCATCGCGCAAGAACACATCCCGACAGCATTGCATTCTCCTGTCAGACTGAACATGGACTTAAGACTATAACATATGCCGAGGCCGACATCATAGCAGAATCCTTGGCTGTGAAGATCAGTGACCATCATACCAGCTACAATGCAGACAATGATGCCCCCACAGTCGCCATCTGGCTGGAGAAAGGGCTCGACCTGGTTGTAAGCATCCTCGCCACAACGTACTCTGGCGCGACTTGGCTCCCTTTTGATCCCGATGTCCCAATTGAGCGTGCAGCTGTTTGCATTCTCGATGCTGGAGCCACTGCCCTCATCTGTGATGACGCACACTTGGAAAGAGCTCTTGAGGTCAAGAAAAGCGTCACATCCGCGGCCACCAAGGATAACACACACTCCTTGCAGGTGCACACCTTCGCGGACCTGTCTTCTGACGTCGAAGCTGTGGGACAGTCGACCACAGTCTCGGAGCTGCGCATCACTGGTCCAAAAGCCCAGGATGCTGCCTACCTCATCTATACCTCAGGCACTACGGGCACGCCCAAGGGAATTGCTATACCGCACTCAGCAGCTCTCGTCTTCGCATTGAGCGAGCGCGAGGTGCTGGAGACTGGTCCTCAAGATATTGTATGGAATGGTTTCAGCCCGGCATTTGACATGTTTGTCGAGGAAATGTGGGTGACCGTCGCAGGAGGAGGACATCTCGCAGTCGGTACCCGTCAAGAGTGTACAGATGTGCCTGGACTGCCAGCTGTATGGTCAAGTCGGGGAGTATCTGTTGTAAACGCGGTACCGACTCTGATTGGCATCATGGGGATTGTGCAAGGTGAAAGCGATTCGTCTCTGTTACCGGCGTCGGTACGACTGATCAATCTAGGCGGAGAAGCTTGTCCGCCAGCTCTTATCAGCCGTCTGGCAAGGCCAGGACTTCGCATCATCAACACCTATGGTCCCACTGAGACCACCGTGACCGCCACGTGGGATGAGCTTAAGCCTAGTATGCCTGTCACGATTGGTCGACCACTCCCATCATACCATGCTTGCCTACTGCCCATCCCTGAGGAGGATGAACCGGTATCTTTGCAGCCTCTTCACCTGGCTGATGGTGTCGAAGGGGAGCTGGCCATTGGAGGACCTTGTGTCGGCATAGGTTATGTTGGAAGACCAGATCTGACTGCACAGAAATTCATTGATCATCCACTCGCACCAGGCAGTGGTCAACCACTGTACAGAACAGGAGACCGTGTAAGATTGCAAGCCGACCTGAAGATTATCTTTCTTGGACGTATAGACACTCAAGTGAAGCACCGCGGATTCCGGATCGAGCTTGGAGAGATCGAGTCCGTACTTTCTGGTCATCCGGATGTCATGGCTGCTGCCGTCATTCTTGCCAACGCAGGCACCGACACAGCTCGGCTGGAGGCTTTCGTGGTGAATCGACCAGAAGCCAATCAAGACGTTACTTTGATCCATCAGCTGGCCTCGCAACGTCTTCCCTCGTATATGCGGCCGGAAGAGGTATATTTCCTGGAAGCCAAAGAAATGCCCAGACTTCCAAGTGGCAAGATCAATGCCAAAGCCCTCCACGAAGTTTCCGTTCGCAAGGCTGCCGAATTAGCGGCATCTGCACAAGCTGCCAATGTTGACGACGCCGAAGATTGGCTCGATACTGACCTCAGTGGTACCTTAAGCGTCTTGCTGACAGCAATGGCTGCCATCTTCCCACAAGCTGGCCGTATCAAGCCGGGCTCCGACTTTTTCAACGATCTGGGAGGACACTCGCTGTCAGCCGCCATGCTGGTCTCTCGACTTCGACAAGCTCACGTAGACTCAGACAAACCTTTCGCCTCGATCGGTCTTGCAGATATCTATGAAGCACGAACACCCGCGAACATCGCGGCACGGTTCGCCATCCTGGACGACAGCGATGCAAGCACCCTGAACTCGATTGAAAGTGATGGCACTGGCTCACGAACAGGACAACATCTTCCCATCTCGCAGACAAGATTTATTTTATGTGGCCTGGCTCAAATAATGCCACTGATATTCCTCTTCTTCGTTCACTCCGTCGAACTCCTGGTTCCGTACCTGTTGTTTGACTTCCTGGCCGTCCATGCCAACATTGGCTGGGCTGTGCTGGCCGCCTATGGAGTTTTCATCACAATCCCGCCCTGTCTCAGTGTGATAGCTATTCTAGGCAAGTGGCTAGTGCTGGGCAAAGCCAAGGAGGGCGAGTACCCCTTGTACGGAGTATACTACTTCCGCTGGTGGGCGGCTGAGCGTTTCGCAGCTCTTGCAAATCCGAAACTGGTGGCCAACTCCGCTCTCTATCCTTATCTACTGCGCGCGATGGGAGCCAAGGTGGGCGAGTACTGCCACATGGGCGCCCTGGGTGTCGGAGCAGCTTGTGATCTCGTGGAGATTGGTGATGATGTCGTTATCGGTTCGGACGTGATCCTCGCTGTCAGCTTGGTGGAGAGGGGCAGGCTCATCCTCAAGAAGGTGGTCATCCACAGCGATGCAATCATCGGCGCGAACAGTGTCATTGAGGGAGGCGCTGTTGTGGAAGAGGGCGCGGAGGTCGTGGCTCTCTCGATGGTCCCTGATGGCATGCGTGTGCCGAGCTTCCATCGTTATCACGGCTCTGTTGCGCGCTTCGATCGAGAACTGAAGGAGGGTGAAGCGTGTCTGGGGAAAGCATCCCGGCCATCCAGAATTCGTGCGACAGCAATGCTGCTAGACAACCTTTTCGTTGTTGGGTTCATCCTGCCGCTCCTCTACTTCGTGCCGCAGATCCCTGGTCTCATGCTGTTTGACGTCCTCGATCTGCGTTCTGTAGGAGCTTGGGGTCAAGTTGCAGTGCTGTCGGTTCCGATCGCGTTCGCCTACCAGATGCTGGTCTTTGGTCAACTGCTTTTGTTCCGGCACGTCTTCCTAGGTCGGCTGAAGGAAGGCAAGTACAGGATCTACAGCGGCTACTACTTACGGAAGTGGTTCGTCGAGAGGTTGATGGATCTCGCGCTTGATGTCCTGAAGCCAGTATTTGCGACACTGTACATCGTACCCTTTTTACGGGCCCTTGGTGTCAGGATTGGCAAACGAGCCGAAGTCTCCAACGCCCGTAGTCTGCCATTCGAACTGCTGGAAATTGGAGAGGAAAGCTTCGTTGCTGATGCTGTCATGCTGGGCAACTCCGACACCAGAGGGAACCAATTGACATTGAAGAAGACGAAACTCGAAGCTCGCGCGTTCGCTGGAAATGCCTCGCTGATACCACAGGGAACAACGCTTGGATCGGGAACACTTGTCGGAGTGCTGTCCATAGCTCCTCCCACAGATCAACCCCTACCAGATAATACCTCCTGCTTTGGCTCTCCGCCAGTCCTGATGCCTGCCCGCCATCGAGCCGAGGGACACGACGACAACCTGTTGTTCCATCCATCAGCAGGCCGCGTTGCAGCACGTCTCACGATCGAGGGCATCCGCATCGTCCTGCCTCGGGCTCTGATCATATTTGGTCTGGGCTTTGCGTTGCAGGTTGCGTACCTTGGCTATGCTGGAATCGGAGCGGTGTACACGTTGCTTATGCTACCTGCTTTCTACTTCTTCGCCTTCGCACTGCCGTCGCTGTTGCTCACCGCATTGCTGAAGTGGATCCTGATCGGCACGTACAAGCCAGCGGAGTGGCCGCTCTGGAGCCTTAGGGTCTGGTTGAGCGAAGCAGTAACAAGCACATATGAGACTATCGCTGAGCCGCTGCTCTGCGACATGCTGGTCGGCACACCCTACCTGGCATGGTGCTTCCGTTTGCTCGGCGCAAAGATCGGCGCGAGAGTCACACTCCTGGCCAGCGACATCACCGAGTTCGACTGTGTTAGCATCGGCGACGAGGCAGTGGTCAACCTGCACGCGGCTGCGCAGACGCATCTCTTCGAGGACCGCGTCATGAAAATTGGGCGTATCTCGTTTGGTCGTCGTGCCTGCCTGAAGCCATACTCCATCTGCTTGCCTGGTAGCAGTGTGTTAAATGGCGCTCAGCTTGGCTCTCTATCTTTGGTGATGAAGGGCGAAGACCTGCCGGAAGGAACTGCTTGGGAGGGTGCGCCCGTTGCACCACGGGCGGGGAGAAGAAGAACTCCTGTGCAACCAGCTTTGTCAGCAGCATCTCCAAAGGTGCCGAGCATCAGTTCCCCATACATGAGCAGCGTATCAGGGACAGTGGACTCCAGCAAAAATGTTAGTAAGGAGGAAATCTAGGCGTTCAAAAGCATGCAGACTTGAATCAATTTTTGTTACTTTCCATTGTGGAGTCTCGTTGTGATCCGCTTAGAGTTCGTGCTCGCCCTACGTCTCGGAGAAAGCACACGTTATGGAATCGATCACGTAGACCTTTGGTCATGAGTGATATACTCGCTCAATGACCAACCCCTTGAATTGGACATCCTTATCGCAAAAACTTCTCGATGCAAAAAGAGACACGATAGCAATGCATTTTATGCACAACCTCAGGATCCTTTGGAGTGTCTGAATTGAACGTCTTAATGACGTCTGGCCAATGCGGAAGTTATCAATGCTGGTGCAATCCCGTATCTCACTAGAAGTGCTGGCACTCAAACAACTCATCATCGCAAATGTCTCGATATGTCTCAATATTATCATAATGTCAGCTCAAACTGGCCGACTGCCTGGAGCTTGACTTGCTCCACCTTCCAAGTGACACATTATGCAGGACAACAGAAAGCGGGACAGCCAGCGCGAGTGGTTCCACTTGTTGTGTCACCCAGGATGCGACGCTGGATTGGAAATTGTGAAGTCGACACATATGAATGGTGTAGATCATAAGTTGATGGCGACTAGACACAGTCTTCTCTAGACAGCACCTCACAGCTTGCAGCCATGCACTAGTATATCCCTGCCCAGCATGGTCCACAGATCAGCGGAGGCAACATTTGTTGATTTGAGGTCTATTGTATATGTGATTTTGGATCAATTTGCCTGTGTCTACCCAAGCTAACGCCATTTCTTATATGACTTCCACATATTTCAATCACAAACCATTAAGCATAAGATCTGCTTGAACAAGAGAATGGTGAGCATTGTGCGCTTCATGTGGACTTTGACGTAATCACTGTTCTGGTTGCAGGGTATACCTGTTGCATGCTAGAGGACAGGCTGTATCGTGGGTGTTTAGGTCGCTCACATTGTGTTTAGCGCTTTCTCCATCTGCCTTTGACAGGAATGCGCTGACTTTGCATGTAAGATGATTATCTCTCAGTAGCTTGCAGAGCATCGACACATTGGCGTTGGGCTTGGATCTAAGCTCGGTTGCTGTCAAACTCCTCCTCTTCCCTGAGATCTGGGTCGTAATGTGACATGACATGTAGTCGTCTGTACGAGATCTTGTTGTCAGCAGAGGAGTCTTCTGTGGGATGTCTTGAGCTAGTCTCTTGTTGTCCCCCTGTGCTAGAAGTCCAATACTCTGTGTCTCACTCTGGGAAAAGGGTCATGCCACAAGAGCTACACACTAAGTCGCAGAAAGCACTGCAGCGAGCTTTATCATTGTTTCAGCATCATCCGAAAGACCAGGAGGCAGCTCCACCACCCGATAAATCCCGCATTTTGGCGCAGGCAGATGGAAGGTCCTATACTCATCTGCGACGACATCTGCTTCCGAAACTGACTGGTATCTCTGTCACAACTCTGTTTCTGAAGGTCAACCCACTGCCATCCTCTCTGTCTAATGTCATATCCATCAATTCTAAATAGCGAAAGACACTTCTCCAGTTCTGCAACGAAGACCATTGGGAACATCCACCACGTCGTCCAAGTACATTGCCTTCATCGAGCTCAGACGCAGGTCATATTCTCCTGGTTACGAGCTGTATGGCAGCCTAGGTATCTACTATGCTCGAGCAAATCTTGCTCTGCGCTCATTGCGTTAGTGTTCAAGTACAGGGACAGGCCTTTGTGCAGTAGTATCAGACTAGACGTGTCCACAAATTACTCTGTCGTGCCACCTACGGCCTGATGGCGTACGTTGTCTCCCGGCTTCCTACTACTGTGCTTTCACGTTTACCAGTGAGTTTTTGTTTCTCTGCCGCTTGGCGTCATGCAGCCTTAAAGGTCCTGGATTGTCGGCTGGCTGATTGTCCAGCACCCGGCGTTCACCTGAATGAAGATGCCTCCCAAAATCTGCCCCTAACTGTCGCCATCGACCCATTGATACATCAAATGGCGACGAGGAGTCTTATCTGGCTAAGCTAAATACCACCATGTCGATGCCAGGGATACGATTTCTACGCCATTGAGTTGCTGCACAGACTACCAGCAGCAACCTGATGCCGCGCGAGGACACAGCTGATAATGATCTTGGACCGCCGCAGGGCTCTTCTTCGGAGTCTTTACTAGATGCACTCGTGCAAGGCGTCGCTCGCGTGGTGCCACAGGTCGGTCATAGTACTCGGAACGACATTGACTGTACGCAAGGGTAGGTTTCACTCGGCCATCCAGATCGAAGGTAACGATGTCTCTTCCGCCAATGCCCACCACACCCTACAGGTGGACACACGACGCTTTCTGCGCAACCTGCGACACTGTCTTCGAGTTGCTCTTCTGCTACCTTACACGTCGCCAATAGAGACAGCAGTTTTAGCTATATCCCGATCGTCTCGGTCGGAGTCTGTAGGACGTCTACGAAGGCATACATAAGTCACTAATCCCAATGATTTACACGTCACGACGATGCGCTGTGAGGCATCCGCCACAAAAGGGGATTTTCGATACATCGTCGACTGGTTCATGAGCTTCACCTGGACATTGTGAGGGTATGTGTCAGCCTGCTGGAGAATGCCGATAGACGTTCCTCCCTGACATGTTCGACCTGTCGGGTTCGCCTTTAGGAATGAGCTTTCTATGTTCAATGTCGCACCAAGGTCATAGGGCTATGTATGATACATGTACTTGACTGCAGTTCAGGTTCTTCGAAAGGTTCTGTTGACAGTGCCCCGCGCTTATACAATACAGTAGAAGTGGCGGAGCTATGCAGGACTCGATGGCTGTGCACGCAGCAGCCCTTATGATGTAATTGGCGCTGGACGCCTGATAGAGCCAAGAACATGAAGTCAACCTGGCTGTGCTCGCTATGTGTGCGCAACAAGCATGCAATGCTCTCGAATGCAAATCTTCCTCGTCTTGTGAAATGTAGGAGAATAACAGCTCCTCATGCTTTAGCTAGCTAGAAGTGACGAAAATATAACCTCAAACCGCTTATGCGTATCATGACCATGGATGTCAAACACCCGACTGAGCCTCCACCAGCGTACAGCGACGGCCCTAGCGCTCCGCGGCTCTGGAAGCTTCTGAATATCGACAGCGTCCAGATCTCACCATACAAGCCGCTTCAGAGGCTGACGTGGGGCTACACACGCAACCAGATCGAATGGGAGTTGGATCTGAGCAACCCCGGGTTCTGGGGCAAATGTTGGGTTACGCGCGGGCCAGCGAGCACGGCAGCAAGTATACTCTCGCATCTACGCATGGCTTAACCCGCGGCTGACTTGTATCGTCGCATGGCTAGCCCCTCGCATACAAATACAAGTCGTTCACCAAGACGCTGACTCCGGTCGACGGGAAGGACTACCACTGCAAGCTTGAGACCGACAAAAAGACTAACGTGCAGTCGCTGCAACTCACGTCGTACCACAAGCCCGAGCTTCCCAAACTGTTCTGGACCACGAACCAGATCATGTCGACCATCAATGGGGTCATGTTTGACGATACGAAATACACCTTAGCCGACGAGAGTGGCACTACGCTCGCCAATTTCGCCTGGTTGTCTCCCAAGAGCGAGCCGGACCTCTACTTGCGCTTCACTAAAGAAGGCGAGACCTGTGCTTGGCCTGAGGAGCTCATCCTCATTTCACTGATGATATTCATCCTCGAACAGTGGTGGAGGATGCTTGAAGAGTGGAAGACGGGGGGACTGCCTGCTGCGATAAAGACTGTGGAAGCGATCCACGACACGCTGCAGCGAGATCGTGGAGGCAGGCCGTTCTATAGAATGGGATCCGTGAGCACGGCCGAAAGGGAACTGGAGGAACTACGCAAGCAACAGGCTGCGCGCCCCAGACGCTCAGGGGGCGATAGCACTGGTACTATTTCTGTAGTGGCCTCTATGTCGGCGTGTTGATGAAAGTGGAAGAACTTACGAATTAGGACGAAGAGATAGAAGAAGAAAGGCGATGAAAGAATAACGACGATGTAAGAAGAAAGTCAATGGAAGAAAGAAGAGAGTCAATAGAAGAAGAAAATTGATCGCATTGATGATTGACCCTGGTCCAGAAACGCTACGAAGACTATATCATGCCGACCACGAACCGTAAAGTTGTAAGAATCTCTAACATCATGCCAGACCCTGCTCGTGCGCCAGTTTATTGAACACCCCTAGAGCCTCTACTCTTTCGCCGTCGATGTCTCGATGCCACATCCAATCCATACGCCAGCAGATATTTTCCTTGAACGCCTCAGCGTTGTCTTCCACCCCAGGAAGTCGTAATGCGCACAGCTCGCCCGCCTCACGGCTCGTCTTGCACACCATCTGAGATCGCGGCCGTCGTATAGTATCGTAGGCTTGGAACGCTAGTGGGATTTTCTCCAGGCTGTCTACCACATCGAAGAGGCTCGACAAGACGTACGCATCCTCGATCGCCTGTCCGGCACCTTGTCCTTGGAAAGGCGTGGAAGCGTGAGCCGCGTCGCCGAGCATCACAACACGACCGTGGTAGTAGGTGGGCGCTCGAGGATGGTCCCACATCGACCATGCAGCGACCTCCACTTTAGGATCTCTGAGCAAACCGATGATCTTTTGTGCCTGCGGGCCCCAATGCGAGAACTCCTCGGCAATCTTCTGCCAGTCCGCCTTTTGCACCCAAGGACCTTCCCACGATTTATAGGAGCTGTTGATCGCCACCACATTCATGGTACGTCCGAAGTCGATGGGGTAGGTCATAATCGAGCCGCCATGGCCAACCCAGATGCTTGAATTCTCGGCATAACGGCTACCCAGTGCGGCTTTTGCATCTTCCATTGGGATGAGTCCTGGGCTGAGTCAGTCGTGTATTCTTCAAGAAGGAATGCACGGAACTTACCTCGATAGGCGACACTGCCAGTGAAAGTAGCATTCAACGCAGGATGGTCCTCTCCCAGCAAGTGTTTGCGCACGACACTGTGGATGCCATCTGCACCGATAACACAATCTGCCGTGGCTGTTGTACCATCCTTGAAGTGAAGCACCACCTGATCCTCGCCGTCTTCGATCGATTCCAGGCGTTTGCCGAAGTGTGAAACTTCCTGAGGGACCAACTTGACGAATTGATCAAGGAACTTGGCGCGGTGGACGGTCGTTTGACCGGTCTCGTTCTTCGGGTCGGCGATGAGTTCGCCCTCCTTCTCATCGGCAGTACCATATCGATACTCGAAGAACAAGTTGCGCATCTCGGGCCAGCCGTTGTGGGTGACTTCTTTCAGATACGCTTCTGCGGTTTCTGGCCCGATCAACTCAAGCGCTCGTTGTGCATTGGGACCGAATGCAACACCAGCACCAATCTCGGAGAACTTGTGAGCAGCCTCGTAGACTTGGACGTTGAGGTGTTTCCGCTTCAACAACCCAATGGCAACGCAAAGTCCACCCATTCCACCACCAATCACCGCGACTTCGATCTTTTTCTGGAGCTCAGGCATGTCTATGTCGTACTCGTGTCGATCTGAACTGTTGTTTGTATCGTAGATCGTAACGACTGTCGACTTTCCATCGCTTTATATGTGCACATCGGGTCGTCGCCGCCATGAGCTGTGTCCGGACGTCATACTCAAAAGTGTATGTTCGTGTTGTCCGATCGGAATTTGACGAAGGCCGAGATGGCGAAGCTCGTCCATATTATTAATGCTTCCCAGACTTCACCATAACCAAGTATCTCATCTATGATCAGGACGAAGATTAAATGTATAGATAGAAGCATTCCCAAATTCACAGATCGCAAAGCACGGTCATGTTGATATCCTGGTCGTTACCCAAACTTCGCCATGACTTCAGCCGCCTTACAACTCGTTCGTACATGAATATCCTCCAAGATATGTAACTGTCACTCACACCTTACAGGTCCTTCGACAACTCGTCACTGCGAACCATATTCTCCACTACCATGGCGCTGTGGACGGCTTCGGTCACATATCTGTGCGCCACCCAAACAAGCCGAACATCTACATCATGTGCGGCTACATGCCACCTGCGTTGGTAGAATCGCCGGCAGACCTCATCGAATACTACGTCGACGGAAGCAGTCCGGTTGACCCAGCTGCCAAGAAGGGCTACTCTGAACGTTTCATCCACGGCGAGATCTTTAAGCGATACCCGGGTGTCAACTGCGTCGTCCATTCCCACGCAGAGTCTGTACTCCCGTATGCAGTCACGACAGCGCCATTACTGCCCATGTACCACATGAGCGGTTTCCTGGGTGGTCCAGTCCCGGTGTGGGATGCTGCGCCCTTGTACTCGGACACTTACCAGCAAGACATGCTGGTTAACAATGAGATGCTGGGAGGTTCTCTCGCAGAGAAATTCTCTCCAGATGCTGCATCGGTCCCGGACAAAACAGTGGTACTCATGAAAAGACATGGCTACACCACGTGGGGTTCAGACATCCCCACTGCTGTTTATCGAGCAATCTACACTCTGATCAATGCTGGCCTACAGACCAACGCAACGATCGTGCAGGCCGCGACGAAGGAGGGCGGAAAGGTGGAGGGCCTGTCCGAGCGGCATTGCGCGGATTGCAAGAAGATGACTGAGGCGACTCAGGACAAGTCGTGGAGGCTGTGGAGTCGAGAAGTGGAATCATTGCCGTTGTACATCAACCGGGCATAGCTTGTTAGCTGTTTTTCTGCCTTCTTTTGAGTTCATCAGCGTATACAGTCAACAATTACCGTACTTCCAATGTCTTTGTCCCCGAATCATGGCATAGTTTCAATGTTGCCTCCATCAAGATCTACTCCCATAGCAAACCTGACAAAAGCGTACCTTCTCTCACGGATCGAGACGCTTGGCGCCTCACCTTCGCATCCTTGTCGGACACACATCTACTCGGCGTAGATTGCGTTCAGCGCGAGACATGCTTCGCACATTGTCGGACCATCGCAATTGCGTGAAAGAGCGAGCATGACGTCAAACCATTGGACGCTTCCACTTCCAGTCCTCCAGACAAACAGTCGTCGTTCTGGGGAGGCCAGCTGTGTCGGCAAGGAGCAGGTCGCTCTGAGTTTCTCTCGGAAAGCTGCCACAGACCGAGCTCGTAGCCTCGGACGATTTATAAAGGCGAAGCATTGCACGTCGTCGATCATCAAGCATGACAAAGCCGCTAACGACATCATCGAGGCAAACACTAGCCCGAGCGTCGTCGGGCTGTTCCACTAGCGTAAACAATGGTATACAGCATAGCAATTCAACATCAATGTTTCTGACTTCATTTCGTATCACGGTGCTGGTGATACAATAACATAAGTAGGACCCAAGACCTCTCTTCATGAGTTCCGTAAGTGTTCTTCCGTCTCTGATCTCTTATCATCACATCTGTTCGTTTGCAAAACAATCATGTCATACACCATGCCGAACTGGACTATCGTCCTAGGAGCAATCCTCTTGCTAGCCACCGCTTGGTTCTACCAGGACTACAGAGCCTGGATTGCTTTTGGCACGGGTGGCTCTTCCTCCAACATCCAAGGATATATGAAGATCACCAAGTTCCGCATCCTTCGTATCTTGGCTGGTGACGATTTGAAAGACCCTACGTCCCTGTCTTCAGATGGGCCGTCGTATCTCCAGATCGATCTGCCACGGCGAAAGGGGCAGCCACCGAAGATCATCTCACGCACTCTCCCGCAGCGACAGTACCCGGCATCTCTCGATCAGAAAAGCTACCAGCGTCTGCACGAGCTGCCCAAGAAGTACGCCGAATCTCACAGCAGTGTGCTCAATCTCGACAAATCCATCACCGAAGGACTGACCACCGACGCGATATATGGCAAACCTGATCGTACCTGTGGCGCGCACGATCGCATCCTCGGCGACGAAATCGCTCACGTCCATCCGCAGGACAACTCACTCCATGTCTGGCTGACGCAGGCGGACGCCAAGATAGTTGTCAGCGCTGGCTGGGGTGAGCGATTCTCGTTGGCATCCCTGAGGATGGTCGATCCCGGCTGGACGTTTGTGTACGCTCCACGTGATATGGACGAGGTGGCAATCGTGGAGGAAATCGTCAAAGCGGGTACTGGACATCTCACGGGAAAGCGTGTCTGAGCATGTCTGAACGTGTCTCAACGTTTAGGGACTTCTTGCTACATCAGCACGTTTCCGCGTCCTGGTTCTGACCATGAACTAGTGCGAATTGTCTGTTTGAGATTTTCAAAGCGTTATCTTGTGGACATGCATTTAGCGAGCGGGGCGCGAAAGTGGCAGCTTGGGTCGAGGCACTAGCTAGCGAGATTGTCTTTGTACCAAGACTCTGGTTCCTTGACAGACTTACAAGCCTGGCTAACCGAGTTTTATGTCTTTAACCATGATTTCCTATCTTTGTCGTTCGCCAGAGACCCGCGACCAGCATCTAAAGTCTCGCCTGTCAAAATGCGGAACGTCCGCATTGCCGAGCATTGCGTTCGAAACACCACCTTATTGCATCCATTGTTTCGCCCTCCCATATGTCCAATGACGAAATGCTATCGCGACTCAGGACTCGCTTCCATCGACCGAGGGCGAAAAAATGACGTGCGGCTATGCAGGTGATCACATAAGTGACAGTGGCTGCGGACTGTCAGCACATTCGCGTCGGACTTGAGGCCGAGAAGCGATTATATATCGCACTTCGAACGACTTAGTCATGATGGCGGTCGTTCGACGATTCTATTGTGATATAAGGGTATACATATACTCGTTGGACGCAAATGGTCCCTTTCTGGTCCGTTTGAAAGCTTGGTCAACACAAGAGCTGTCCTTGGGGGACTTCTGAGATGTCAATCGCTATGTCTGAGTCCACTACCACACCTACGGTGTGGCATGCATTCTACGATGTCCTCCGTTCATACGACATGACCACCATGTTCGGCAACCCGGGATCCACAGAACAGCCCATGCTCAAGAACTTCCCGGCCGACTTTCGCTACATTTTTGGCCTGCAGGAAGCGTCCGTGGTTGGGATGGCTGGAGGATTCTCTGAAGCGACACGGAAGCCTGTTGTTGTGAGCTTGCACACCTCCGCGGGTACAGGTAATGCTTTGGTAAGAGAGGTACAGACAGCGGAGGGTGTTGAATATTACTGATGTTGGGAAGGGCACTATCGTAACAGCATTCCTCACCAAGATCCCTCTCGTCATCATTGCTGGCCAACAGACCAGAGAGATGCTCCTTGGAGAGCCAATGCTAGCGAACCGAGAGCCAGAAACGCTACCACGCCCGTACGTGAAATGGTCGTATCAGCCTGTGCGAGCAGTAGACGTCCCGGCTGCGGTGATCAGAGGCATCTCGATAGCCATGCAGCCACCTGCGGGACCAGTGTGGATATCTGTCCCTTGGGATGACTGGGATGCTCCCATGACCATTCCCGTTCTACCTCGTTCGATCAGCACACGCTTTGGACCAGATCCGGACCGACTTGAATTCTTCGCACGCAAGATGATGGCTAGTAAAAGGCTCGTCTTGGTCCTTGGCCCAGAAGTCGACAAAGCGTTGGCGTGGGAGGATGCAGTAAAGCTGGCCGAGACGTTCTCTGCACCTGTCTTCCAGTCCCCGATGTCTGAAAGAGCCGTGTTCCCCGAGACACATGTCCTATACAGGGGACCGCTCCCTACAGCGAGAGGGCCTCTTGGCGATTGCTTGAAGCCTTTCGACCTGGTACTTGTTGTCGGCGCGGAAGTCTTTCGGTACTACCCCTGGATAGCAGGCCCGGTCTTGCCCGCCGACACTCAGCTTCTACACATTACCGAGGACTCGAACGATGCCGCGAAAGCGCTCGTCGGTGACAGCCTGCTCTCTGATGTAGGCTTGGCTCTGAAAGGACTGAACTCTATCCTCAAGGACGCCGGCATATCATCTAACTCCGATCATCGAGACATTCCGTCCCACGTGAGCGCTGTACTATCCCAACAAACTCCAGCCGCGGGCTCAACCGAACTCATGACCGCATTTGAAGCATTCGACATTGTGGCCGGATTGAAGCCTCCAAATGCCATCCTCGTCCACGAAACACCGTCCAACACCACCGACCTCCTTCAAGCATGGCCAGCTGTCCTACCAGAGTCCTGCTTCACATTCGCCAGTGGAGGCTTGGGATGGAACGGTCCAGCAGCTGTCGGAATAGCGCTAGCCCAGCAGCTCGGCAACACGGGTCGACCGACGTTCCTCGCCATCGGCGACGGATCCTTCCAGTATTCACTCCAAAGCATCTACACCGCAGTCCGGCACAAGGTGAAGCTGATCTACCTGGTGCCTATCAACGAGGAATATGCCGTGTTGAAAGAGTTTGCAGAGTTGGAGAACACGCCCAACGTTCCCGCCTTGGACATCCCTGGGCTGAACCTATCCGCCACCGCGACAGCGTTTGGATGTCCGGCGAAACGCGCTCATAACCGCGAAGAGCTGCAGGAAGCATATCGCGAGGCGATGAGCGTAGAGGGTCCGTTTCTGATCGAGTTCCCCATCGATCGTACGCTACGTCCTCTCGTCGCTCAAACCGCCGGGAGAGGATAATTTGGAGTCTCCATCCTGGTGTTCTCAGGTATTCTAGCGTTGGAAAAGAGGAGTTGTTATGGAATGCTACTCCAATCATGTTGTCGTAATGTGTTCTTCGAGTTAGTCTTCACACTAGGTCGACTCTTCGTGAATTCATCTTTGCTTCTTCGTACAGGATACATATTGCTTGACGAGATACAAGAAGATGCACGATGATCTCAGGTCTCCTGCCCACATTCAAACGAGGTTCTTTCACTCTATCGAAATTGAATATAGCTCAAGGTTCATAGGTAGCATTGCCTCAGTCCGACCTCTCACGCCGATACGCGTGGGGCGTAGAAGCCGAAACGGTTTTCGGGGTCCCATTTGGCCTTCAGTCCCTGCAGTCTGCTTAGGTGCTCCTTGTTGCGGCCATAGATCTCATGGAGACTCTCATAACCGACAGCATAGTTGATGTAGGTATGGTCCTCAGCCCAGCCTTCTTGGATGGTACGCTTAGCCCTGAGCGCAAAGTCTTCCGCAGTCTTGCGATCGTTGGAGTCGTCGCCTTTCCATTGGAGGGTCAAGCCGGTCATGAGATGGTAGTCTCTCTCTTCTGCCGCAATAGCATCGTCGTGATGCAAGGTAGCTGCGCCACGACCATAAGATTCCAGAAGACAGAAACTCTCGGTGAATTGTGGAAGCTTGATGAAGTCGGCGAATATGTCGAAAGACTCGCGCATGTTGGTAACATTCCATCGAGAGAATGAAGCGGGTGTGGTGAAGAAGTTCTTGTTCTTGACGCAGATCGGTGCCTCACCCAGACCCATTTTATCGTGAACAATCGCCCAAGGGACCCCAGTTTCCTGGCTGAAAGTGGTGGTTCCCACCGAGCGGAAGCCAGAGATGAAGGTGTCTGCTATGGGGTTTACGCCTTCGTGAGCGATAGTCATTGAAATAATGGCAGTACCGTTTGCGTCGGGCGTGAAAAGTCCACCGAGAACGACAAGACCATTCGTATCCGGATGCTTATCTTCAAGGTCATTCCAAGTATCGAAAAACTTCTCAAGGCTGGATCGATCAAAGTTTAGCGTCGTCAGCGTCCAGAGACCAGCTTCGCCAATGGGAACATCGTGAATCTTGGTTTCGAAGCTTGCAACAATGCCGAAGTTGTGACCTGCTCCACGGATAGCCCAGAAAAGATCTGAGTTCTCGTCACTGGATACCGTGATCGCCGTACCATTTGCGAGGATCATGCGAGCGGAGACAAGATTGTCTGCCGCAGAGCCATATTTCTCTTGCTGTAAGCTATGACCGCCTCCTAGCAGTGGTCCAATGACAGAAACGCATTCACGAAGGCCCGTCACTGCGAATGGTCTCAGCAGATACGACGAACTTGATCGCAGCTTTGTCACTTACCAGCGCGCTTGCCATGTTTGGCCAGAGTCTTAATCGTCATATTTTGTATCGTCCCGCCCCCAATGGTTGCCGTCTTCCCATCTGGACTGATGCTGAGACTTTGCATCTTTCGCATGCTAATTTGTATGCCGTTTTGTAGCTTGTTGGCGGCAGATGTCCAACCGCTTCCCGTTGATACAGCCAGGAATGGCAGCTTCTTAGAGTTTGCATATTGGACCTGTCTGGTTGTGAGCGAGAATCAACCTGGCGGCAAGTCTTTCATGTATTATGCTGCAGGTCTTTCGTGCCTGACCATGCTACCACGGCTGTGGTATCTGATACAAGAGCCAAGCCGCGCGCAAACTTACAACTTGTTGAATATCTTCCTCATTGTAGACTTCGACCACTGCTAGGTACCCTGGGCTTACGCGAGGCCAACTCGACCTCGAGATCAAGGAGGTCCATTCCTGCGAGTCGCGCGGAATCACGACCTCGGCGTGCCGAGAAAGCAATGGGCCCAGATCTGCTGCAATGTCTGCTGATGACGGAGTACTGGAGGAGGCAAAGCCTACGAGAACCATCGACAGCAGAGCGATGACCATTGAGCCGCTGAGAAACATCATGGTAATTTGCCGACTGGGCCAAAGGTATGGTGAAGATCGACTGGTGTGGGTCTTGGAGATGCTTGGGGATGTGGAAGTGATCGACATGTTGAGCTGCTCCCGCTATACATATAGTGAAATACAGTTCGCCTTGAGCAATGCTGAGCAAGAAAGCTCTAATCTTTGTCACCTATTCGTGCCGCGTTCCATCGGTCAGATCGATAGTTGAAACGCCAATGGCACGTAATTACTGTTACCTCGGCAGGTTTCTGCGCCTCTCGATGACTACAACTCGTGATTTCGGAAGCCAACAATGAACCGAGCGAGCGAGCAGTGATGGAGACGAGGAGCGAGGGTTGATGGTTGATAATACAGGAAGGTGGCGGCAAGAAGGAAGGGTATAGGTCGCGCACGTCGCGAAGTTGCAGCACCCCCGAAAGGCCGAAACGTAAAATCCTCCATGCATCCTGGTGGATCCAGTCCCAGCAACCAGAAGCTGTTTGAGAAACAGAGTTTGTCAAGCTGGATTAGAAGCTATGCGCTTTTGCGTGTTAGAAGCAAAGGCGCAAGGAGTGAGGTCGGGGAGGATCGGCTGAGGCGGCGGTGAGACAGCTGAGTCATGCCCGTCTTTCGTCAATGAATACTTGCAGTAAAGCACAGTCGAACTTTGCATATGTCAGGATGGAAACGAATTCTTGTGGAGGGATTTCAGTCTTTTCCTGTGCTAAGTAAGCCGTATGCCATTCGATTCAAGGTCGCAGGAGAGGCGAATGATCACTGCGCAGACCACGCTCACATGGGAACCCTGTGTGTGCGTGACGCCAAGTTCGAAGCATGTTTCGAAAGCCTCCACGGGTTTGGTGAAGATGAGATGTATCATGTCAATCGTTACCTTATCTACAGAAAGGCTCTTTCGATGTAACGAACCGGTGCCGAAGAGTATAGGTAAAAGAGCAAAGCAAGAAGGAAACATCGCGTCAGGACATCGTTGAAAAGCGCGGCTTTACAACATGGCTTCAGATCAGTGATGCTCAGAATATCGTAGTTCAATCAACAATGCACAAGAACAGATCTTGCCTTGGAGGTCGGGAGATCCTCACACACATATGCCACAGCCCATGAAGAGCCTCTAGTCCACGTATGGGCGTTCAATCGAGAAGCTGACCAGTCAATAACAACATAAAAATGCGTTCAGGGATGAGAGCCAGAAAATCTCGACCTTATAGGGTTTCGCCATACCATAGCAAGCCCGGATCGGTGAACCCAAGTTGCAAAAGGAACGTCTTGCAAGCCATATATGTCGAGCTCGATGCAAAGCAAAGAGACCTTGGTCGTTCGCAATATCTGTGCACTCGATGTGGCATAGCGATTCTCCTTGTGACAAGACTCTCGCTGTATATTACATGACAAACCTCGGAATGTTGTTGACGTGGGTTCTGAACCCTCTCCGTTCAACAAAGAGCAGACATAGCCCAACATAAGAGAGTCAGCTGCTCGGAGACATGGCGAAGTGTCGAGTAGCTTGCAGCGGGCAGGCAGCCTTGTACATGGAACTTGGAGTGGTCGTGGCCGAGGTTGAGCGGTGTATGTATCTCAGCTACCGTGCTCGGAAACGTCCTAGTCACATGCCTCCCAGTCTCGTAGAAGCAAGCTGGTGAAGTTGATCATTTCTTCTTGACATGACAGACGCTCTGTTCTTCAGCTACAGCCATGTTGAGCGACCTTGACGATTGCCGAAGGCCAGCTGCAAGATGGCGGTCATTGACGTTAGATCCACTAAATGGCACAAAGGTAGGAAGAAGCTCACGACCCGCACCCAGCACATAGCTCATCACGTAGCAGCAAGGGTATGCCAGGAATGAGCGACAACGATCAGACCATCACCAGTAATGAGGTGACCACGATCGTCCTGCCACGAATGATTGACATCATGACATGCTCGGTTCGATCATACTATGCTCGTACACTCCATAGCATGATCGTCTGCAGTCCATTCGCATGTAGCGATCGCCATTCCTCTGTACGACGCGAAGTGCATTTCATGACCAGGGACATTGGGCACTAAAACAGGCAAGTCTCGCGCTTTTCCCAACTTTGTTGCCGTGTGGGAAGAGGGCATATGGACCATTGGTCTTCGGCGAGTGAAATGTTGCATCACGATGACAAGATGAGGGCATGAGCTGCAAGATTCTGGTCACATGTGGCTGGCATATGTTCGTTGCTATGACATGGAGGCAGGGATATTCGAGGACCATCTCCAGACCGGATTATGCCCCGTGATCGTCAGGTCCACACTGAGTGGAAGGTCGTACAGGGCGTCCATGGCGGGCTGGCATCTAGCAGCAATGTACGTCTTTGAGCAACTTCATTGGTAGATTAACGGTAATGGAGCCCTTGGATATGAAGCAATGCACGAATTAGCGGTGGACTCATGATGTAACACAAGAGTCGCAAGTGTCCCTGAAGGCATCGGGTCGTAGCGCGCCAGGGTTAAGGTTGCGGCTCCCTCAGCCGCTGGCCACGCGAGGTGGCCAGATGGCGCTTTGGTCTGCTAACCTCGACTCGCTCAATGTGCTGGTCATCTTGACGTCTCCCATGATGCGTCGCCAGATATCAGCGTCACCGCAACCCGAACTCCAATGCTCACACGGACTCTCAATGATGCCTACATCGTGAGGAGTATGGGAGGGGTAGACTCCACCGCCTGGCCGCCAGCCATGCCTATTCGACGGCGACGAGATCGCGTGCTTGAAGCACAGATGGCTGGTAACGGGGTAAATCGAGATCTTGCTCGTTGGAAGCAGATCTGAAAGCAACCAAGACTGGCAGAGTATGGTATTGGCTCGGCAATCGTAGAACTAGTTCGATCTGAGACGATCGTACCTGCATATGCGTAAGCTGGGGTTGTCGTAGCAGCATTGACTACGTACATGAGGTGAATGTGATTGTTACGTATGTGTTGGCAGGCTCAATGGGTGAGAGCAAGAGGGCATATAAGACTGCTTCTTGACCAGCAACAACCATTTCTTTTCATCATCCACAACTCAATCCAATCTCATTAAACACAACACAAACCTCCAAACTCCAATCAACAACTCTTTCAGAATGTCTGACTACAAGCCCACTGGTACGCAAAGCTCCCATAAAACTCAGCAACCCATTTGCGCAACACATCTCGAACAATTGACTGACAACTTGAACAGAGCACGACGGTCTCCGCAAGGACGGCCAGCCCGACAAGCGTGTTGGCACTGGCGGTAAGCAAGCATCCTCACCCACGACATATCCCAGCTTCACAATCTAACACCTTCGCCAGAGTTCGCCCAGGGCAAGGTTGACCCCGTCGAGGCCGGCAAGAAGGGTGGACACTCCACCGGTGGCGATGGTGACGACTCCAGCAGCGGAGGCAGCAGCGGTGGCAAGGGCGAGTTCGCCGGCGGAAAGGTTGACCCCGTCGAGGCTGGCAAGAAGGGAGGAAAGTCGTCCAACTAGATGTTGCTGATGACGCCTCTACTTCGCCCATCTGAAATCATCGATGGTGCAAGTGTATAATATTGAGACGAGTTATGACCACAATACCATACTTCTCCAATGCTTTTGATTTTCCAGTACTTTTTGTGATATACTGATTTCCGAGTTGAAGGAAATTGATATGTTCTGAAAATTGAATAATATTTGAGGTCGTTGATTTTTCATAGATACATGTTATACCCGACGGATGTGTAGACGCCAAGTTTAAGCTGTCCAAGAAGTTCGGCAATATATGAACTACGCCCAGGTTCATACTTATTCCAGAGTCCCCTCCACCAACGCCGTCGCTAAACTGACACCAACAATTATAAGTTTGAGACAGACATCACATGTATCACCACATTGCGCTCGGTTTCTTACTCAGCTTCTTGCTCGGCTCCGGCTCCTCACTCCTCAGCCCGAAGAAGCTCTTCTTCTTCTTCGCCCCTCCAGCCTGATTCACATTCAAGAGGCTAGCATTCGGGTTCGCGCCACTCATCATCGTCGAGACAACACCTCCTCCCGGTTGCATGTAAAGTCCGTTACTGCCCATCACCGCAGGGATCTGCGGTCGACTCTCGTTGGGAAGAGCTTGCATTCCGTACATCTTTCTTAAGCGTTCAGTCTCCTTGTCAACCTCGGCCTGTCGCTTGCGGGCCTCCTTCTCCTCCGCTTCGACCATTTTCTGCAATCGTAGACGTTCTTGCTCATCCGCCTTCTCTCGTTCGCGCTGCCGTTGTTGCTGTGCGCGAGCTTCGGCGTCTGCTTGCGCTTTGAGACGTGCTGTCTCGGCTTCAAGCTCCCACTGAGCACGTGGATCAGCAATCGGTGGCGGTGCAGGTTGATGGCGCGGTGGTTGTGTTGGGGGACGTGATAACGAATTCCGATGGCTCTCGCTTGATGTAGCTCGGATGGCCGGTGTGGCCGACGGGGATTGCCTGAGAGGTGGTGCTCCAGCCATACCATGACTTGGTATCATTTGAGTGGGATTTGACACTTTCCTGCCGCCACCAGACAACTTCCTGTCGGTGGACATATCGGAGATGTTGAAGGTCTCGCGCATGTGCTCTTTATTGCCAAAATACAGATCTTTAATGACAACAGCACTAAGCAAGAGCGTCACTTCCAAGCCTTTGGGATCCTCCATATCAACTCTTTGCAGATTTGGCTCGTAGATGGTCAACTCGCGCATGTTCCGCCACAGCCCAATGGCAATGTCCGGATCGCGACGGCTCCTCTTCTTCTCCGCGATATCCGTACTCCTCCCAGTCATGAAGCATGTCAAATCCTTGGATAGTTTACTTTCTCTTCGCCACACAAAATGCACCTTCGGGGTAATGGCCAGACTGGCAGGGTCGGACTGCCCACGATCGAGTGTGCTTGCGGATGGGGTTCGGAAGGTGGAGATCGGCATAGAGAACTCGTAGCTATCTGATGCGCCCCATTTGCCCTCCTTGAGATCTACTCGAACTTGCTGGTCGGGATTGTAGAGCTGGATAGTGAAGTCGTTAGGGAGGATCGGCTGTGGAGGTGGAGGAATGCCGCCATTACGAGCAATGTCTTCTTGCGAGAGTGTAGGCTGTGTCCACGCCGGTCGTGCTAGGACTTCGCCAAAGAGGACTTCAGGGTTGTAGGAGTCGAATAGTGCTGCGGCATAGCAATTTTTCTGTGCTGGTGCGGGCGAGGCGGGGTCGGCGTGTTGGAGAAGGTAGGCGGGTGCAGGGTCGGAGCCTTGGTAGGAGAGGAGGAAGTCGAAGTGGTGCTTCAGACCAGTGCCAGATGGACGGAGGAAGAACGCAGGCAGGTTCTCGTCAAGCATGGTGGTCGCACGTGGGTGGAGTCGTGATGGTCGAAGTGTTGATGCAGGTGGATGTCGGCGCTCTAGGTTGCGGTGGAACGACGCATTCCTTGTGTATGTCCTGCTACGGAAATTGTATTGCAATCGGGTGAGATCGATATGGTTGTCGTGAGGTTATGGAAGTAGAGTAGAAGAAGAGACGCAAGGCTATTCATACCACCTGACACTGTCTTCACTGTGCTTGGCTGGGCTCGGCGATGAGGACGAAAACTTACGTGTAACCCTACTGACCTTTATATGCAGCGGCGCTTACATGGAAGTGGATGTAGCTCATCTCCTGCAATAATGCCCAGCTCTACCGGAACGCGTCGTCAAGTGAGGCTGTGGCAGAAGTACGAGGAGGATGCAAGCGTTAACGTTCGAATATCAACGCTTAGAGTTAGGGCTACCTGCATATCGTGCCTCTTCCATTACAATTTTCCACAACACCAGCGTCACGACCTGACAATCATCGTCAATCATGTCCGCTCATCGTTCGTCAGGTCTTCTCAATTCTTGTGAATGTTAAGCAAGTGCTAGATATGGCTATTGTCTGCTTCCTTGACTCGAGCAGTGTTCAGGCTCAGTCGAGTTCCCGAATACTGCTGCCTGCGGTGATGGTATCATAGCACAGCCTTGAGCACTGATGTTCCTTCTGACCTAGCTGTGACCATCCTCCTATGTTGCGCTCATCATTGGCGGTTGCCTTTACGTGCGTCTCTGATGTTCTGAGTATTTGGTCTAAACTCATGGCGACATGTCATGCCACAAGCGCAGTACCCTCACATATATCTACTCAAATTGGTCTCGAAGATATATACGGATGCATACTTCACTTTTGGTATAGAGGAGATATCTCCTGACTCTGCCGATCCATCTAGGCAGACACATAAAACTGCCCTTATGCTTGAACTACAAGCCCTTGGCTCGGCACATGGATCCGTGACTTTGCATCGTCTTCAGACTTTAGCTCGAGCTGCCAAGCCGGTAACTCTATCAAACCTTTGTCGTGCCAAAAGACGACCTCAGTGAGTGGTAGTCCAGCGTAAATCCCTATGTCTAGATCTGTTATGCAGAAGTCGTCCCAAATCTTGGGCTTCTCATCGGAACTAGGTCTCGTAGGGGCCACAGTGACTCTCCAGATCTCACCCTGTTGAGCGGTCTCGTTCTTATACAGCAGAGTGGGCACGAGCTGGGCCCGCCAACTTCCTTCAGCACCAGCAAGATGCGGGAGCAGTGTTGTGAATACATCTGTCCCGTTAGAAATGAACTTCTCGAGGGTCAGTCCTTTGGATGATGAGCTTAATAACGTCAGAGACGAGTTCAATGAAGCGTTTGTAGCAATGTACCCTCCAGTATAGCTCTTCTCGACATCATTCCAAATCGCATCCTCCGCGGCCTGGACCAAGTGATTCGAGATGATGTCCCGTATATCACCCACGAGCTCGGCTTCTCCACCTACCAAGATGGTAAAGGCCAGCCCATATTCCTCCAAGAGTGCCACCAACGAAAAGTAACCTGGTAAGCCTCCGGATTTTGTGGCAAAGGTCACTGGTCGACGGCTATCCTTCAGGATATTATCCGTCCGGTAGATCTCAAATGGCATCCCATAAAAAGTTTTGAGGCCGGATGACCAGCTTGTAGGCATCAGCCAGTTCACACCTGTTGCCAAGCTGTTGAAGTGCGTGAGGATGTAGCGCAGGTACTTGCTCATATCGGTGCATGAAGCATATATACCGCCAGTTGGGTTCTGGATTCCCAAGTCAACGTCCCAGAGAATGAAATCGACAGCAGGAAGTACGGAGTGCTCGTCTGATTCCGGGGTCTTCAGAGTGGAAGATGACATTCCAATTTCGCCAAGAATCTTCTTCTCGATATAGTCAGTGTAGTCCATGCCGGTCACATTCTCGATGACAATGCCCAGCAGCTCAAAGGCGATGTTCGAATAGGTAGACTTTTGGTTGGGAGCAAAGACAGGCTTTCCCTTCTTCAGATAATCCAAGAAATCTTTGCGGCCACATGGGCGGAACCCATCATACTGGCCACACGTAGGCAGGTCTCGTGGACCTGCAGGGGGCAGACCCAATCTGGTCGGATCATCCGTCTCAGACAGTACATCGCTCTGAGCCCAATCCCGAGGGAGTCCTGAGAGTTGACTGGCGAGAATGCGAAGAGTGATGTCTTTCCACGGAAGTTCGCCATCTAGCTCGGGGATGTGCTTGAGGATGGTGTCGTCGAGGTTCAGATCTCCCGATTTTTGTAGATGCAGCAGTCCAAGAACGGTGAAAGTCTTCGTAATTGAGGCGATCCGATAGAGACTATCGCCATCGACATGAGTATCGCCAGGCCGCGTCTTGTTCAGCACGCGAGCAGTGTGATAGTGGGAGAACAAGGTCTCCGAGCTGGAAGTAATTTCCACTGAGAAAGATGAAGTGTTGTATTTGTTACCTTCCACCACAGCTTCCACTTCTTTACGAATTGAGTGGAATGCATGCTTGAGATCCCTCGAACCATGCTGCCATTGTGGAACAGGAAAAGCTGGACTTGG
This sequence comes from Microcyclospora tardicrescens, assembly GCA_003012245.1. Classification (NCBI taxonomy): domain Eukaryota; kingdom Fungi; phylum Ascomycota; class Dothideomycetes; order Capnodiales; genus Microcyclospora; species Microcyclospora tardicrescens. Next base: position 64,285 of record PXOE01000035.1, read on the forward strand.
ATCGTAGCATTTTGCCGACACACTCGTGAGGAGTGAGAGTATAGCTCCGGCAAAGACTCTTCGTTTCATGTTAGCAGTGATTGTGCCGGGACTTGTGATCTAATCTGCGTTGGAAATGCGAAGTTGAAGTCCAAATGCAATCAGCTTACTGGAAGTCATACGAAAGCGGAATTCCGGGGCCGCGTTTATGGATCGTCGATGAACATGCAGAACATCATGCTTCTTGGCTTCTCACAACATCCTACCTGAGATACCAGTCCTTCGTGCTCAAAAGGTCAATGACGAGGCCAGCTAACATTATAAGCATCTAAGTTGGTTAGGAAAGGGCAGCATTTGTCCGTTATCGTACTCGTGCTTTGCCGCTGGGCTCCTAAGCTATGTATCTCTCTGTAATGCATGATGTACCTAGCAGTCTTGGCCCTTGGCAATGTGCTATCTATGCGTGCATACATACAGATATGGTTTTGGATCTACGCTGACTACCCAACCTCATCGTAGACTCGATCTACAATGCAGATCTGCCATCGTTCATTTGTGTTATCTCTTGAACAGTGCATCTCACCAGCAATACAGTACATACGCACGTTGCCCCAGCTGACATCATCGGCTGGCTCCGCACATCTACGCGAGGCCAACTTCCAGGCAATACGCGTCCTTGATTATACCAGTAACTCCTTTTTGACCGTTATGCCGTCTGTCTTCTCACATCGTTGTTTGCTGATGTTGCTGAACCTTTCGTCATCGCCTATGTGAGACTGAATTGTACTCCGCCATGGCACCTCGTGTGAAGAAATGGCTGTCTTTGCCCTTCTTGGGTGGTAGCATTCCCGCAACGGACAGAGAACAGAAAGAAAGCAACCGCAGACATGATCATGGCGGCTCGAGACGACACCCGGACCAGGAAGGTGTCCTCGAAAAACACGAGACCGCCGCTGACTTCGCCAAGAAGGGCGAGGGCGAGATCATCCAGGACTTCAATGCTCCAATCCACTGGTGTGTCGGTCAGAACGATCATCACGGTACAGCACATGCTGATCAGTATCATGCAGGTGGATGATGAGCTCTTTGTTTCCTCTGATTGCCGGCACGTTTGGCCCCATGGCCTCAGCCTTTAACATCTGTGCAGTCGCCATTGATTGGCGGCTCATTGTAGATGTTTCCTCCTCCGAGTCGGAAGGAACCAAAATCACGGATCCCAGATGGCTCGTGGCAGTTAATGGAGTCTCCCTTGGGATTGCCATCATTGCCAATGGTGCTCTGCTCGCACAGATGACTGGACGACTACGCTTCGATATTGCGCACCCGATCGTGATTATTGGGTGGTTCATCAGCGGATTCATTCTGGTAGCTCTAGTGTCTGTTGCTGAGACGGCCGTACCGCTCCCGAACGACCCCAATGCAGCGTACAGCCAGGCTTTCTACTACGCTACGTTTGCGGGTGCACTCTATGTGCTGTTATCCTTGATGTTATCGATGACCGCCTATGGCATTTGGATAGGGCACTACGGTAGTGAATTCAAGTTGAGTCTTTCTCAGCGCTCACTGATGCTGCAGACGATGCTCCTCCTCGGCTACATTCTTGCTGGCGCAGCGGTGTACTCCAGGATTGAAGGTTGGATCTTCCTAGATTCTGTCTATTTCATGATCATCACGTAAGGAATCGATGAACCACCACATCAGTAACTGGCCGCTGACACAGGACAGCTTGTTCACGATTGGATTTGGCGACTATACTCCTACTACCCATCTCGGTCGCAGTCTGTTCTTTCCCATGGCAGTGGGTGGTGATATCTTTGTGGGTTTGATCAGTACGCAATACCGATTTTCTCCCTTTAGGCAAACACAAAACTTGTTTTACTAATTCCGATCCAGTCGCCAACATTCGCTCGCTGGTGATAGAGAGCGGTTCCGTCAAGGTCTCAACCCGCTTGATGGAGAAAGCCCGCTACCAGGCATTGAAAGCAGGCGATCCAGCTGAGGGTATTGTGAAGATTCGAGGAACTCGAAGACGCGACACCAATGCTGCGACCGAGCTGGAACGACGCGAGAAAGAATTTCATGTCATGCGCGAGCTGCAAAAGACTGCGGCACAGAACAACCGGCTGCTTGCTCTTGCACTGGCCAGTTCTGCTTTCATGATTTTGTGGTTCATTGGTGCTGTCGTGTTCTGGCAGGCAGAGCAGGCGACTGGAGGACAAAACTGGTCCTACTTTGAAGCGCTGTACTTCACATACGTCGCCCAATTGACCATCGGATACGGCGACTTCGAACCTCAGACCAATTCTGCCAAGCCTGCCTTTGTGTTCTGGGCGTTGATAGCACTGCCTACTTTGACTGTCCTCATCGGCTCCATCGGTGACAACCTCTCAGATTTCGTCAATTGGGCCACAGTCTGGATCGGCCAACACGCCAATCCGGTCCTGAATTTCTTCACACTGAGCATGAAAGAGAACAAAGAGACCAGTCACGCCGTGAAGTCGACAATCGAGAAAGCTAGGCAGGAGAATGACTCAGACGAGAAGGGCTTCGACAGCATCGCCAACATCGAGGGCGGGAAAGTCGTCCCAGCAGATCTTTCCGCCAGCACCTTCGCCTCTGTTGACCTGCAAACGGTTGAAGATGCATACTTACCGTATATCATGCTCTCCACGGCGAAAACGGTCCTCTCGCATCTCGATGGCGACACGACGAAAAAGTACACTTACGAAGAATGGACATGGCTGCTGAAGCTGCTAGGGGAAGACGAGAGCACGAAGGAAAACCATCGGATCATCGGCAGGCCGATAGATGGCGCTGAAGTCGTGGCACCGCCGACCAACAGCCAGAACGCAATGTGGAGCTGGATGGGCCAGGAGTCACCTTTGATGAGCCTCGAGGATAACTCGGAGCCGAAGTGGGTACTCTACAGGATGATGGAGGCGCTGGAGAAGGAACTCAAGATGCGAGGCCACCGACGCATCGCTCGGGAAACGGATCGACCGGTGGCGGAGATACAGAAGGAATGTGACGAACAGAGTCAGTTGCAGAGCTCGAATACTGGGTCGTCAAGCTCCGAGAAGCAATGAAACTTTGATGTGTGACAAGTGCATCATTTATTGAGTTCGTGTGGCGTTCTTCTTGCATTTTAGCGATCAAGTGAAGAGTAGCACGTGCTGCGCTTGAGGGATTCTCACTCAGCATCGGAAGTTAGGCCTACAGCATACGTACGTGTATGAAGCAAGCATCAAATATCGATCGGTCTCGGAATCGTGGTCATCAGACGATTGCAGTACGTGGCAAAGCTAATGCGCTCAAGTTCATGATGGGATTAAACGTGCCGCAGGTGTGGTCTAGGTCTGGGATATATGACAACGAGCAACAGCTCCCGAATCTGCTCTCCAACTCCTCACCTCCACTTCCGCTTAAGCAGTCTTCGCCCAGGCGGCAGACAGACCGATCAAACTGCTCACGGTACCAGCAAGACCCACGATACCGTCGTCCAGAGTGACATAGCCGAGTGCGCTGCCAGGTACAGTCAAATCGCACAAATCCGAGATGAGCTGGAGCTGAGTTGCGGATTTCTCCCTGCGAGAGTGGTTAGTGATGTGACCGGAGCTGAATATAGGTAGCCTGCAATACGTACTTCTGCAGCTTCTTCATCTCCACGGCCTTCTCTGCATCGGCGCTGCTGCGCTGCTGTTGCTCAATCTTCCGGAGGTTGTAGAGCGTGTATGTGCCAGCCATCACGTTGCAGAGCAAGCCGACCAACCATGCCCGGTAAGCCTCCTTCTGCAGCCGCGCGGCGGCTTCGAATTTGCGGATACCGCTGGCATCGAGGTATGTGGTGGCATCGAACAGCAGGTAGAAAGCGTAACCCAATTGACGGCCAATGGCGAGGTTGCGGATGACCGGGTCAGCAGTCTTGTTGTCGGCAGCCACGGCAGCGGCCTTGAAGTGCTCCACGAATTTACCGAGGCGCATGGCCTTGCGCACGCTGCCGAAGTTCTTCTTGAGGCCTTCGAACAGGGCCACGGTCGTAGCCGGGTGGTTGCTGCGGTAGGTGTACCATGCTAGGAAGCGCGAGAAGTACTGGATCGTGCGGAGGGTCTTGTCACGGCCGACTGGAAGAGGCAGGATGTCAGCTTGAAGTCACAAGTAGGAGCAAAACATGCCAGCTCACATACCGGTGGTAGCCACGAACTTGTTAAAGTGGCTCACGGCCGGGTGGTAGACGAGGGCGTCTGCAACCATGTTGACTCTGCTTTTCCGCTGGGTTCCTATCTTGGTATGGAAAGAGAGCTGCGCGTGCGAAGTGTCGGGGATTGATAAGGCGGTCCTTCCTGTGAGCTGTCGTCCACAAGCCTGCCGCGCTGCTAAATAATCTCAAGAGGAATAATACAAAAGACCAGGCTCGGAACGCTGTGATTATGTTGTGAAGAAGTGATCGTTCGAGCGATGCAGCAACGGCATGTGATCATCGCTAGCCTCGGCTGGTGCTCGCGCAGGATGAAGTTGCGATTGCCGGCTGTCGTGTTTCGCCTAGTCTGGCAAGTGATGAGCTGCCATCCAAATGGAGACGGAAAGCAGCCTGACGGCCTGATACGACAAAGTGTATTCAATACGAAACATCTTTCGACTTCCGACATGAAGATCAGTTCCGCGTTATTGTCCATTGTCTAAGTTGCCAATCATGGCGAAAAAGGGTATGCGTTGTTGCTGGACTAAAAATGATGCAACGATATACTGACGAATCCATCAGCGAAGTCACGCACCATCGCCGTGCGCCTGGTCTCAATGGCCTTGACCGGCTACTACAAGACCTTCACCCGGCCGCGCCAGCATCGCCCTTTGAGCATGCTGAAATATGACCCAGTCGGTAAGCACGCGATCCAGATGGCGGGATTTTCGAGAGATCCACTGCTGACAACAGTTTGATGGTGTTACAGTCAAGAAGAAGGTCTTGTTCCTCGAAGCGAAGCGTGGAAAATAAGTATGAGATGAACAAGTACTGCGCGATGACTTGATAACGACACGAATCGACCGACGATTACTGGAACCGAGATCTGATGCGCAGGGCCGCGGAGAGCATCGCCAAGAAGTTCCAAGAGGTGATGCGAACAATGGGAGAGAGTTGAGGAAGTAGTGCGTCCAGCCACAAGGGGAAGAGCCAGCAATCAGATTAGTGCCAGGAGGTGATGAGGGCAGTCGTGTCAAGACAGAATGGGTCTTACAGAAAGGAACCTAGAAGTTGGACATCTCAAGACGTCCAAATATGTCATTCTGCGTAGACCATCTATCCACTGAATTATCGAGCAAATGCGCAAACGTCCATACATATTTATGCTATGCCGACCTTTCCCATAGCAAATCAGATACATCATCCTCCACATCCTCTCAACCGAGCCATCGACGGCAGTATTTGCCGACCTAGTCTATGCTAATGAGATGATATCGTGAGCAAGCCTTTTCCTTCCAACCCGCGAAGTTACATCAACGGCGGTTGAGCTCTTGTGTAAAACGTTGTCCGAACTCGATATCTGTAGATAATTAGCACATACCCGTCATCACAGACCACAGCAAGATACACCTACTCTTGTTCATCTTCTTGCCACGAGAATGAGGTATGCCAGCTGTGCCGATCGTCGTAGACAATCGTGCTACTATCGTTGACTTGCCAGCCACCGCCTGCGAATGTGTGCGCGGAGTCTGCTGAAGGGCAGAGGAGCTGAGGCTGCTCGTACGTTCACGCAGTGAGTAGCGGCTGGACTCGCTCGGCCTTGCCGACTCCTCTATGCCAAGACGTCTCTTGCGTTCGTGCTCGTAACCTTCCACAATCTCGCTGGCGGGTTTGCGTTTCGTGGCTTCAGATAATGAAGGCCCTCTACCGACTAGCCGAGGATCGATAGCGGCCAGAGACGGTTTCCGGGGCTGCACACCATTGGCCGGTTCATGGGCATGGCCAGCATATGTCTGAGGGTTGGACGTGGACTGGGATTGAAAGACCTGCGCAGTTCTCATGAAGTCTGGGGAGCTGCTGGCACCACTATGGCTGCGAGAAAGACGATCTGACAAGGCTTGACTGAAGTCAGTGTTTTGGCGAGGCTCGGGAGTGTGAAAAGCGGTAGCAGCATTTGCTGTAGCAGGGGTTCGACGATGCATGACTGGCGATGGCCGTGCATCGATATGTGCTCTTCTTGAAGCGCTATTGGCTTGAGGGTACTTCTTGTGGAAGATGTAGTCCTCTTTATTAGTAGCATTCTGTGATTGCTGGGAATCGTTTGCTCCTTGACTGCTCAGTCCATGGAACGAATGAACTGTGAGCTCAGAAAGAGAACTACTCGACCGTGGAAGTCCCGGTGTATCTCTCATGGCAGAAAATGAAGCAAAGGACAGGGGTCCATCGTTCTGGGTTTCCTCGACGACATCGCCAGTTTCATTGTTCGCGGCGAGCTCATTTCCGTCGACTACCGGTGCAAGATCCGAAGATCTAAGCATCATCGAACGATCATGCTGATTTTGCTGAGTGCTGGCGATCGTGATGTCGCGCACATCAGACGGCTTGGGAAGTTGCGACTCGAGCTCTGTCTGCTGAAGCATACGCCTTGCTTGTGACACTTCTGCCTCTGGTGCTGAGCCACTGTCGGCATCCTTTATCGATTGGGTAGCTTTACTTTCTCTAGTCGATTCAAGCTGCGCAAATTCACTTTCGACATCCACATCGACAAAGGGCCGCGGTGAGTGGTCCTCGGTTGTTTGCAGACGCGTTTCTGCAATCTCAGCTCGTTGTTCGGATATCTCTAATTGCTCCGGCAAAGCACGCAGTTGTTCTTCAACAGACGTGGTAGCTTGTCCCGCCTCGCTAGCTGCTTTGGCGTTGCGTTGAACTGCCTGACTTGCAATCAAGGCCATCTGGTCGCGGTGAGCCTGTAACTCAATATCCCAAGATGCTTCAACATCAGCACGAAATTGTTGATCCTTTTTGATTTCAGCCTGAAGATCGTCATGTGCACTTGCTAGTGCGATCTGAAGGGCTGCAATCTGTTGCTGGACTTTGACACTCTCAGCCTTAATGGTCTGCTGACATGAGTCGCGAAGTTGTTGTAAGCCAGCTTTGTGCTCCTCTCGCTCCAGCTGAGATTTGGTCTCAGCTGCATTGAGATCCATGCGAGCCTGAGAAAGCTCCTCTTGAAGGTCATTCACTTGCTTTTGCCAGGCTACGGGCTCTGTCTGCTCTGCAGACTCATCCTCTCTTGGCCTTTCGTAGTGTGCTAAGGCGTGTTCTAGTCTCCCGATGGTACGTCTCTGCGTGTCGACAAGTAACGATAGCTCCTGGACACGCCCTTCTGATTCCTCATTCACATGGTGCTGTACCTGGGCAAGTTGGTCTTCGCTTGCACTCAGCAATTCCGTGGTGTGCTGCAATTCCTTCGCAATGCTATCTCTTGCCGTAGCAATTCTCTTCATCTCGTTGTCCTTTCCCGCTAGCCGCTGCGTTACGAAATTCGCTTCGTGTAATTCCAGCTCCGCCCGGAGAGCTTGCTCGTCATGCAGCTGTTTCTGCTTCAGCTCTTTCATCTGGCGATCATGATCTGATATGGTCACTGCTGCTTGTCGAATCTGCTGCTGAAGAGTCTCAATTCGTGATGTTAACTCGCTATTCTTGGATTGTGTTGCCTGATGGCACTCTGCTTTCTCTTTGAGGTCGGCCTCAGAGGCTTCCAGCTGTAATGCTTTCGTGTGCAACTCAATCTTAGCCTGACGCAATTCTGCTGCTCCTTCTTCGCTCGCTAGAGACATGGTTTGCAAGTGCGCAAGCCTCTCTTGGAGTGCGAAGTTGTTGTTCCTCAATCGGGCACTATCACGCAATGCAGTTTCGAGCTGGGTCTTGAGATCGGAGACACGAACATCGGATGATTTGACCTGTTCTTTGAGTCCAGCCATAGCAGACCGATAACTGGAAAGTTCCTGCACATCTGTTTCGTGCTGATCTATACTGGCCCTGAGGCACCGGAGCTCATTTAGACTATTCTCCATCGTCTCATGAAGCGGCACAGCTGACGCCTTTGACGCCTCTACAGAATTGCTGGAGGCATCGAGCAGGGTGGTCATGCTATACACAGTCAGTGTTGCGTCTCAACAAGGCATGCAGAAGAATGCTGTACCTTTGCTGCAGCTTTTCTATACTGGATTTGATAATGGCAACATCATCTGTGCTCGAAGTCTCCTGCGATTTCAGGTTCTCGACAGCCAGCACAGCATCCTCGACTCTCTGTGCCAGGTTCTTGCTGCAATCTTGGTACTTCTCAATGGCAGCTTGAACTACAAACAGCTCATCCAGCTTCTCCTCGTGCTGAGCTTTGAGCATTCGTTGTAGCTCGGCATCAGCACGCGATGCAGAGGCGATTTGCCGTTCAAGCTGAGAGCGACGATCTCTTTCTTCTGCCAGCAAACCCACACGCTCACTCAACTGCTGCTCCAGATACTGATTCTTCACGCGGTGATCCTGGAGCTCGGCGCTTGCCTCTCGCAGAGCTTGTAGAGTCTGACTCCTAATCTTTGCTGTCCTCTCGGTGCAGTCTGACAGCGTCTGGGACAAGCCCAGCTGAACATTCTTACGATCGCTGCAGTCTTGGATTACATCTTCGATCTGGCGGTTGATGGCTGTAGTACCTCTCTTCAACATGTCAAAATCACTTCCAAGGCCGTCAAGAAACTTCTTCAGTCGAAGAACTTTGCCGTCTCGTTCTTTCTGCTTCCGCTTGCCATCGTCCACAGCTGCATTGAGGGTGGCGATCTCTTCTTTGGAAAGTTTCAGTAGGTGCTGCAGATCATGTTTGTCTTGAGCAAGATGGTCCAGGTCGGCTCGATAAGCTTCTTGCATGCCTCGAACGTGGGTGTCGTGTCTTGCTTCTATGCTTTTGATTTCAAAAGCCGCCATTTGTAGCAAGTCAAGCGTGCTATTCTCACCCGCAACGTCATGAAGAACATCAGAAACGGGTTTCTCCTGATGGTGCTTAGCTTTGCGCTTCTTCTGAGGCACTCGCTGCGCCAAGTCCGGTTGTATTTCAGCCCGCTGAGCAGTTCCCTGCGGTAGGGAAGTGTTTGACGAATAAGGCACCGTTTTATGACCGATTCGATGGCTGGTGGAGTTGTCCTGTGCGTCAAAGACTTGCGGCCTCGGGTTCGGGGCAACTGTCGCGGCAGTGGGATCTGATTTTCCGCCAGAATTCGATGCCTGTAGCGCTGAAGAGTCTGACTCGACCTTGCTATTGGTGTTATGGAGCGGTCCATTGTCTTGCATACCGGCACGTTGTTCGCTACCTACCACATGGTGAGCATCACATGGTGTCTGTGCCTCCTCAGCAATAGTTTGAGGTTGCTGCTGGAGAGCTTTTCCATCGCGAAGCTGCCAACTATCGGTACTCTCGCTTGGGAGACATCCGCCAATAGATCTTTGAGTTACTGCACCCCTAGAAGACAGTATAGGAGACACGCCACATCTCAGGCTTTGTCCTTCTGGAACCCGTGGATGACCTGGTGTTCGCTCTTGACGACTCTTCATCGATGATCTTGCTACAGGCCTAAGTACACCAAATGATGGCTGTGAATTGCCGGACTTCGACTCGGGGATTGGGGTCTCGCCGTACTCGGAACTCTCAAGAGGAGGCGGCATGATGAAGTCATTTCTGTGTGCCTCTCCACTAGCTGTGAGATATTTTAGTGTCTGGTCAAGAAAAGGCTTCGTAACAACTTACTGAAGGTATGCGGGTCACTCATCACAGATGGTGGTGTACGCTTAGTATGAGAGGCTCCGCTTTGAGTGACAAGCGCGCGACAAGGCTCCGTGAAGGCGAAGTTGATTGACTCATCAGCATCATGAAAAGTTGGTTGCCGGACCAGCAACTTGCCCACCGGCGGACAGACCTCAGATTGGGGTTCTGTCACTTCACTTTTGATGGTGGTCGTGCGGGTAAAGAAAGCGGCATCGTCCAAGTCTTCATCATCGAATTCTGTGAACTCAGTGACCGACGATGCTGATTTCGAAACTTCACCTGCCCCTTTGGCTCTGCTGACGAACTCATTTGCGATGGGGGTGGTCGACATGATGTGATTGATGACTTGAATCAGCACTGTTGCTTGCTTACTCCAGGGCCGAGAACGTTGCAGACGGCCTGTCTTAGTGTGTGCCCATGTCGGTAGTCACAAAATGGACGTTCGGAGGCAGTGTTGAACGGCAGCGCAAGGACTGGTCTCCTTTCATCAAGGACGATCTCGCTGTGTCAGATATGTAAACCTGAGTATGCAGGTTGTGGAGTCGAGGTCAATGATGTCTCGAAAGAAAAGAAACTCGAGGTGTGAGAATACTAGGCCTGAGAAGCATGAACAGCTCCTTCCTGCTTCTGCACGGTGGAGCTGTCAAGGCGGACATGCTGTTCATTCGAACACATGATCTGATGGACCAGAGGACACCGTGCCTCATTGCGTGAATCTTGCAAGAGTGCATGGAGACGCAAGTTCATATTTGACGAAGCTATCCATCGATCAACAGCTTCCGGAGGCTGTGGAGATACATGTACCTTCATACCACAATGCGCTCTCATCTATATGCTGAGATCAAGTCCGTCTCCTCTAAACCTGAGCGTTGCGTCTGCGTCAAGATCAAGTTCGACGATGGATGAATGTCGGAGCATTACAAGTACCAGTCCTCACGGGTCATCCCGCTCACGACATCTTGTATGAGGCCAATGTTGCACTCTCTGGAATATCCTCCATGCATAAAACATGTCCACATGCATCTACTAAAAGCATCGCCTATGTATGTTGTCTCTGTTGCTCGAATGAAGACCATACAGTACGTGGGATGGCGAGGTGCCGTCCGTACCTGCAGGAAGCTGCACGCCACAGAGCTTGAGCTCATGATATTCAAGGGACCCAGCCTGATGAAGCAACACTTCACGGACAAAGGATGACCTGTAATAGCTACTACGGAACGATCATCCGAACTTCTTCACCGTTGAGCCGCCAAGATAGTCTCGTTCTGAAGGGCTTTCTTGAGGAACTTGCTACTGAACCTGATCATTACGAGTGGTATGATTGCTCATCATGCGACTTCTCCACGTACACACACTGGAATTTCGTCAGTTCCTTTCTGGGGACACTCCGAGATATGTCATCGCATCACACAGATGGAGCAGTGGCGGTGAAACTACCCTGAAAGACTTCCAGAAGCGACGCAACACCGACTCTGTTGGTTACAAAAAAGTCATTAGCTTCGTACAATTTGTGAAACTTCACCTGAAGGATGTCCTCTGGATCTGGCTGGATACAGCTTGCATCGATAAGACCAGCAGTCAAGAGGTCTCGGAGGCCATCAATGCAATGTTCAAGTGGTACTCTCGGGCTGAGCTCTGCATTGCCTATCTTCCGGACGTCAGCCACCATCTTGATCCCTAGCTGTATCAGTTTCGTCGGAGTGAGTGGTTCACAAGGGGCTGGACTCTACAAGAACTGCTAGCACCTTCTACGGTCTTGTTCGTGACGAGAGACTGGGAAGTACTCGGTCATAAGGGCAGGCAAAAGTATCGTGATGATGGTACAGTGTTGAACATCGGATCGTGTCTGGAAAAGACTATTGCTGAAGTCACCCACATTCAAGAGAGTGTTCTACGGGATTACGAGAATAGCAAAACTTTGAGTGTGGCGACGAAGCTGGCATGAGACAGCTGGCAGAGAGACAACTCGCGAAGAAGACTTGTCCTACTGCCTTTTCGGTATTTTTGATGTCGCCGTTGGAGCCAATTATGGCGAGGGGGCGGGAAAAGCCAGAAAGCGACTTCTCAGAGAGATACTACCGGAAGACAGCACAACTGTGCTTTCTGTGGATAACAACGTCCAATCAGCTGTTTTGCCGGCTGATAGGACACATCCAAATCTAGAAGCAGAGAGACATGTCAAAAAGAGACTCCTCGAGTTTGGAGAAAGCTTGTATTATCCCTTGATGGATGATCGAAGAGCTCATATCGATAACGCATACCACAACACATACCGATGGGTGCTGTCCCCAAGCAGTGCCAGCACGAAGTGGGATAGTTTCATTACATGGCTCGGCGACCTGCACCCTTCTAATCGTATCTACTGGATCAACGCAAAACCTGGAGCAGGGAAGTCGAACTTGGTTAGATTTCTGGATGAAGAGCTTCGACCAAATCAGCATATGCAGCCGTGGGCAGAGCAATTCCCAGTCCTCAAACTGCGGTACTACTTCTGGAACTTGGGGAATATTATGCAGAAGACACTGGCTGGACTTTTGCGAGCGTTTATGCATCAACTTTACAGTCAGCTTCCAGAGCACGATGTAGCATTTGCCGCTCTTAGAAGCTGGATAGCCGCACACATTGCGCATAGATCCCACTGTCGATATACCGTTACGGAGCTTCGTGACTGCTTTTGTAACGTCTTAGCCGGCTTCTCAGCATCAGCCAAGGTGTTATTCCTCATTGATGGCCTAGACGAGATTGATGGCGACGATGATTCACGAGATGAGCTTGTTATGTTCTTGTTGGAGCTGGCTGGCCATTCTCACGTCAAACTTTGCGTCTCGAGCCGGCGATGGACGACATTCGGAGATGCGTTCGGCGCGTGCCCTAAGTTACAATTGGAATATCTTACGGCACAAGATATTGAGACATACGTTCGAGGCCAATTTCAGTCGCAGCAGCGGTACCAACAACTACTTGCATACAATCCACAAGCCAAGAACCTCATTTCTACGATTATCACCAAAGCCGAAGGCGTCTTTCTATGGGTTCGATTTGTTGTCAAAGAGCTCTTACATGGTATGCGAGACGGCGCTAGCTATGACGAGCTGCAGCGCCAAGTGGACAGCATACCTTGCGACCTCGATCAATATTTTGCTCGGCTTTTGGAGTCTATCGAACCACGTCACCGGAAAGAAGCATGTACTATGTTGCAGCTTGCTCTTCACAACGAGCATGAGTTTATATCACTGCATCCTCTCCAATTACTCGATCTCATCTTCATAAGCGATGCTGGCACCGACTTTTCGCTGGTCGATGAGCGTCAGAATCACTTGAACGACCTCAGCAGCACTGAAGGGCTCATCTATACCCTAGAATCAGCGCTACGCAGGCTCTCCAGTCGTTGTAAAGGGATGCTGGAGTGCTATTTTGATCCCTACTCTTACACGGATCGCAACAAAGGGATCGTGGAGTGCGACTTTGACCCTGATTCAGATGCGGAGCATACTGAACAAGACAGGATCGGAACTGGGATCCATGAGGCCCAGTTTTCGCCAGTGACTGGATCCTGGACTGGAGAGCGTCCGCTTCTTCATGCCATCACTGCTCTGTCACAATCCCTAGTCCATGTACTGCGCGATGACAGCAGTAGAGCATTTGATTTCACCGTGGATTTCATGCACCGTTCGCTGCATGAGTACCTCTGCAAACCCCAACCACAGCAGTTTATCATGCGATATACAGAAGGTCAATTCGATGCAAGAAACTATCTCCGCAATGCGAGACTGATGGAGATCTTCCTGTGTACCAAGATATTTTCAGGGGCTGAACAGATCATTGGATTGTCAAGCTACTTCATCAGCACGCTGTCGTTACCAGATTTCCGCGATGATCTCCGCTGCGCTCAATTTACCACGAGATTTAGTCTTGTGGTGGGCCATATTATCCACAGATTTCGTGACCGTGACGAGTCATGGTATATATCTCACTCTCTGAGGAACTGGACCGAGGAGCAGAGTACATTTCTCAGCCTTGCGATCGACTTTGCCTTGACTGCTTATGTCAACCAGGCACTGAGTGCCGTGGCTGTGAGTGACAAACTTGGTCGTCCCTTGCTTGATTATGCTCTCCGCCCTCGATTTTCTGGCAGGGAGCTTCAAATCCGGGTTGGCAATCGATACCCATTGCCTGAGCTCGTGCAGAGTTTGCTCTATTTCGGCGCCAACCCAAATCAACGTCATATGGGTGTTTCGGTATGGACATTGTTTTTGATATCACTGATAGATAAAATTTACAAAGTTACAGATCCAGACACAGTAAAGACTGCCGTCTTCCTGTCTCTCGAAGCAATGCTCAAAGGCGGAGCAGACCCATGGATTAAGGTGCAGACAACGAACTTCACGCCGCAGTATCAGCGAGCTTCTGCGCAATCTTTACATTATAGGGGCGTACCAGCGACCGAGTCACAGCTGCAGTTTTACACCTACAAGGAGTACTCCATGTCTCTCATAGAGATTCTTAAGTTCTTGAAGTCCTACCTTGGCGACCGAGTTGATGACCTGATCGCTTATGTTAGAAATCGAACGGATTCTGGGCAGGTAGACACCGGAGGTATATGTCTTGCCCCCAGATGCGTCCACCGTTGACAAATAACGAACAACCCGTCTTTCGATAGGAGTTGAAGATCAAACTGCTACATAGTCTTAAAGCTTTGCATTTCGAAGAACTAGAGGTAGCACTCATCACAGATGCATTCGCTGATACACTCATGGGCATCAACGCTCTTGCATTTGGCATATGTACAGTTCATTGCAGACAAGAGAACATACACTTTTCTTGCGTTAAGCTTAGCATAGCAAGAGCAGGAGATTCAGAGCTGACGGCGATTCATCAAAGCTACAGCATCACCTAATATCAGCATCAGTGGATACATCTAACCGTGTACATTAAAGGTGGTTTTTGTCTGGGATTGATTGGTATTGCTGTCAAGCGCCACATTCTCAAGGGTCGTTTCAGATGCATCTGACTGGTCCGTGCTGAGCAATTCAGCACCTGTCGTTAAGCGCTCACCTCACTTCCCTCACGCACACCATCAAACACCTCAACGCTCGTGAGCTGGCGGAGCCACCAATGAATAGCGATTGGCGTTGATCGGTTTCAGCACACAGGCGGTTGGACCGTCACTATCAGACTGCATGTCGACTAGGCGCTTGTAGCAGGTTTGAGTTTCCGTGTCGCAGATATGATCAAGGGAAGCCCCCCAGACGATGACCAGATTCTTTTGGCGACTTGATACATTCTCTGCTCAATCATTGCTTTCTATTCATTCTGACGAAGACGACTCTGGAAGTCTCAATCCTCTCACTTGTTCACATTGTCATTCATTGATTTATTCTCCATCTTTCACGAAATACCCAAGTGCAATATCCGCTCGCAGCAACTCAGAATCATGAAGTTCAGCTCACTCTTCACGCTTTCCTTCTTACTGGCAGTGTCTTCATCTGCTCTTGCACAACACACCGTCACAGTCACCCGGACCGAGGAGGTCAGCCAGGTCACCGCTGTAGCCCTCGACACAGCGCCCACGATCACGAGTGGTGTGGTCACGAGTCCCTCCGCCACCACGCCTCAGACCTCAATCATCGCCGCTACTGCCGCCGCCGCAAGCACCGATAGCAATGATGGGCAATATGTCGATACCAATGCCGGCGCATCGGGGTCCAGCGATGGCAACTCGTTCAATCTGAGCAAAGGCGGACTGATCGCGATCATTATCGTCGTGGTCCTCGTTGTTCTCTTTGGTGGTAAGCACTATTTCATTCAAGGAGCTATAAACCTTCATCTGATCAATTCCTTTCACAGTGGCATCTACCGTCCTCTTCGTCCTCGCCAAACGCCGCCAATGGAACATTCGCGCCTCCGTTGCCCGTGTCTCTCGCAGAATCACTGGGCGCTTCGGTGGTGGCAAAGCCGATGATCTCTCCCAGCGCAGGGATCGCCGCACAGGTGTCTATGCGGCCGGCACACGAAAAATTTCTCCACCTCGCGTGGTAGCTATCAGGCCACCTGGTCAGACGCGTGGCCTTGTGGTCAATGTCCAGGACGTTGAAAAGGGCCCCTCGCACAGCGTAAGATCTGTGGAGACCGACTCGACCAAATCGGCCTGGACGAACAAGTTCTTTGCCAGGAACTGAGCGCCTGGGATCGTTGTGGTGTCGTTATGGATCTTATGGGACACATATCTACTATAGATGTTAAGGCGCTTTTGGCTGTTGTTTGTACATATACGACATGATGCTGCTACTCTCGCTTTTGGACGTGGAGACAATGTTATCTTTTTACACTCGTTTCACGTATCGAACATGATCGAGTCTCCCTCGGCGTCTTCATCTATGCGTTGCCGCGCAGCAGAGCTCCGTGGCACCGTCCCACCCCGTTTCTCCCTCTTCATTTTCGTCTGTGTCTGCGTTTGTGCCTGTGAGGCACCAAGGTCGTCAAAGTCGTCAACATGATCATCACCGTCGTCGTCCAAGATTGTAGCATTATGCTGGGTACCCCCGGGGGCTCCTCCATCGTCATCGTCGTCACCCGCCTCCATCATTTCCTTTGCACGCTGCAGACGCTGAATCTTGCGCTTCAACACCTGGTCTTCATGCAGATCATCCGCAGTCAACATCTCCGCACAGCCCGGCACGGGGCACATGACAGCCTGTGTGCCACCAACGATCACACCTCGCTGTACTTCACGCCCACCAATACGATTCGAGCTCGCCCGGATCATCTGCAAGATAGCTTCCTTCTCGAAGCTGTGCGGACATTTCTTCGACGTCAGTGGTGTCTTGAACTCCTGTAGCGTTAACGGACATCGGGTGCTGATGGTCGCACGAGACACCGCGATGTCATCGTCCGATTCGTCCTCGCCGCCGGCACGAGTTACGCCAGGCGCAGGAGCACCGCCTTCATCAAACCACTGGCATTCAGGTGCGAGAGGAGGGCCCTCATCCCCATATCGCGAATCGTGCACTAGTCGCCTGAAGTTGCGATAGTCTTCGTTCTCAGCATAACGTTCCGTCAAGCTGGCGGTCTGATACCGAGTTCTGCCATCCTCCACCTGTTTCTTGAAGTTGTTGTATGCAGAGATCTGGTCTTGTGTGCCAGGCGCTGTCGGCTCGAACTCCTCGAGCTCTTCTGCGTTACCCTCGTCGTCGCTTCCACCGCTCGAACCTTCTTCTCCTGAGTCACCGGCTCCAGATCTCCGCCTCGTAGACTTCCTCCGCGGTTGCGTTGCTTGTGTGCTGGCGATCTCCGTTGCATGAGCAGATGTGGCGTCGACCGAAGCGAAGACTTGCTGAATGCTATTCTGCCCGTCTATGATCTTGCGCATGCTCTCGTCCATTCGTTTCGTCATCCGCTCGACTTTGTCCCGCAACTCATCGATCCTTTCCTGCACCGTATCAGCCGACCCCGAGGCCGCATTACGTTGTTTATGCTTCTTCTCTACACGTTCCTGGTCTGCGAGACACTCGTTGATGTCGCCGGCCGACGCCTGGATGTTCTCGCGTGCTACTCGTAAGCTTGCAACAAGCTTCTTGATCTGCTGTCCTTCTTTCAATCGCTGAATGGCTCGTTGAGCGTCAGGCGTTAGGGTAAAAGCAGGCGCTTCATAAGTGGGTGGTGCCGAAGTCTGCGTTGGTGGCAGCGTTGGTTCGCGCGTAGCTTGTCGTAGGCGAGACATGGCGGTACATGTGTCTGCAGTCACTTTGACCTGGATGGTCTTGCTTGAAGCACGTACAGCATGTGGTGTGACGCGTGGGAGTCGCGTCGTGGGGGAAGACGCTAACTTCACACTCGCAGTCGGGACTTTTTAGGCTTGTCCGGCACACATTGAAACCGAACAGAGTCTTGTTGATCCATCACTGCGATGGTTCCTCGTTTGTTAGATTGCGAAGCAGATACAACGGCTGTATCTCAAAACGCCACCACTATGAATTTACTTGACCACCCAAACGCCTAGACTTCCGCTTTTCGCGGTTCACACATATGAAAGAAGCTATGTATCGGAAAAAATTGAAACCCATCTCGGTCGTATCTTCGCCCGTTGGCTTGCCAGTTTCGTACTCATCATTGTGCAAGAGCTTATTTCGTGATGAAACCGAGATAATCGGCGACCAGCAGCGTGAGCATGGCATGAGGAGCGATGCGTACATAGTACGTTGAAAATCCACGGTAGAACCTGAGCGGTCCTTCTTCCCGGATGACCTTGCCGAAGCAGTCGAACATCCCTTTGTATGGATATTTGCCGTCTGGTCCTTTGGACTGTTTCTGCAGACGAGTCTTGACAAAGTCGAATGGGAGGGAGAAGAAAGATGCGAAGAACCCGGCAATAGCGGAGGCGGTCAAGGTCTGCGCCCGTGGTCCCAGAGAGGTCTCCTTCAGTTGTGATTTGGCTTCCGAGAAGAAGGCCAGCTGGCCGAAGTTCAATGCCATGGCACGCACCACCGTAGGATAGGCGCCCGCCCACAGACGCAGAACACCTTCATTCCGGGCAATGCCTGTGAGCGCATCTACTACACCTTTGTAGTTCTTGCGTTCCGCTACAGGCTTCAGGCCATCCGACTGCATACGGATGAGGGCCAAGTCTGCCGGATTTCCAATCAGCGCACCAAGACCTCCTGCAGCAAGGCCCGCTGTGGCTCGCTCGCTGAAGCCGATCTTATTGCCCTTCTGCTCGGCACGCGAAGTCAAGGTTTTCATAAAGGTGTCGAAGAAACCCAGACGCGCAGTTGTGTATACAGCCTGACGCAACAGTCCGGCAGACAGTCCAGTGTATAAGTCCATGACCTTTCCAGCTGCGATGATATCCCTTGTCACACCGATCGGTGTCGGCTTCGGTCCTGTCTTGACACCTTCGCCGGCCAGTTGTAGGCGAACCTTGATCATATCTATTGGCTGGATCACTGTTGTGGCCGCCATTCCAGCCAAGCCACCGTTAACAAATGGGAGTGCGGCCCGTACGTAAGGCAAGTGCAAGAAGTCTGACTTGGCTTTCTGTGGATTCTCTTTCGCTCGTTGCACGACTGCAGGGACATCTGAAGCAGCATCCTTGGCTACTGTCAGGGCTGCATCACCCTTTCGTTTCGCAGCTTCGATAGCAGAGCTCATTGCGGCAGTTGCAAGCTCCGAATGAGGGGGTTGAAATTGAGTAGGACCGCAGGACGAAATGAGGTGGATTCGAGATGAGGAAGCACTGCTACTGTTCCAAGGCAGGAGATCTGCTGATATGTAAGCTTCGTTGTAGGTTCGTGTTGGCAGCAAGCAGGAATGCATTTTGACAGGACCGTGACGGAACGTGCAAGCAGGCAACACAGGAGGCGCAGGCAGGAGCAGTGAATTGTCTTCGATTTGCTCCATACTCTTCCTGCGGCATGCTCCAAGATTCGTCCTCTTTGTTCTAACGCATTCGTCCTACTTTTTCAAGGCGGCAATACTCATAGCATCTAGAGACGATCTTGGGCCAGAGCAGTACTGGCGGTAAACACTTACTTACGAGAAGGTGGAATTGAGAAACGCTTCCGTCAACAGCAACTCATCCCTTCTCAATCAGGACCGGGACGATAGCTAGACAACACAAAAACGTCCCGGAGTGTTGGTTACACTGTTTCGTCCTCGATCAAGCTGTGCTGAAGCTGAAGTGTTGTATTGCTGGGATGAGAATAGCAGACACAGCTTTGGAACAAATGCAGAGGTGAGTATGAGTGTGAAGCCAGGAACCAAGTACAGCTCTGGCGATCGTGGACAAGAGAGGGGAGATGTACAGGAGCTTACTCGAGGTCGCAGACCTAGGATAAGTGAAATGACAACAGCTCGCACTGGTCAGGCGACCCTACTGGTCTGTTTGCGAGGAAACATATCCGGACGTCCAGACTGGGAGTAATGCACTCCTCCCGTCCGGCCGCTACAAGCACAGTACAGTACAATACAGGTACAACCCATGTAGTTGGCGCAACTGTGCCAGTACCTGTCCCATTGTTGCGAAGCTGAGCTGGCCCAAGGTCCGATGCGGGGAAGTCCTCGGAGCTGTCTACTGGCACAACACTGAACTTGTTTATTGCGGCGGCCACGGCACTCTCGACATGTCATCTAGCCATTGTATAACGCGGAAGGATGCGGACGAGCGGGATAGCAACGTGACACTTCGGCGTATTCTGGACGAGCTTCCACTTCGTTGCTTTTGACGGGGTGTTTTGGTCTGGACATGCACTCAAGTCATCTTCCGGTTGGTCGCTTACAGTAGCTAACAATCAACTGCATAGCGGTGTGCTTCACGTTGCATCCTGTGCCTTACTCGGCCTGCGATGTGTTATTGTGTCCACCTTTGTCGTTGGCCATGCGATCTTGTTGGTTTCTGCGTGAGAGCTGTAGTCCGGTGTTGGCGGGGCATGACCATTGATCACCAAGATCACGTGGGCGTTCTCCACTTATTTCGTGCACCTTATGCTTACCGTTGTACTATTTTCGAGTTCCAGATCTGGATTGCGTATGAAGGTGATTGTTGTCATACTATGTTGCTGTAGAAACAGACGCATAAAGCGACCCGAATCGGAGATGCACATCCAAAACTGTCCAGTTCTTGGCACTGTGGATTAGTGACCTGTTCTCTGCATAACACATCGTATGGAGGCATGAGATCAAGTTGTACGTGATGCTCCAGGCTCCTCCAATAGTCTCTCGAACGAGGAGACATGCATCAGAGCATCCACTGCTAAGGGTTCCGTATTGACTTCACTTGCTGTATAGAATGTGTTTCCTACTCCTAGCCTTTGGCTCTATATCCTGTGCAGGAACGAAGCATATCAGTCAGTCTGCTGCGCAAGGGACAGTAAATAATGTACCGTACTGCTCACTGTCAGCCAAGTCAGCTATTGAGAGCTATTGCATGGGATACGTGTAGTTCAGAAGGACATATTCCCTTCAAGACGAAGTCTACCCGCTACCCCGAAATTCTGTGTCCATTTGCTTCACGTGTAATGGTGCAGGCCTTGTCCTATAAGCTTGTCTGGGATGTCGCCAGCATCTTTGCTAGGTAGGCGTTCGGCGTTAGCAACAAAGGCGAAGTAAGGTAGCGACCAGCGCCACGAACCACGATCCACGATCATAGTTAATCCGTTGCCAGAAGCTCAAGGCGGAA
This sequence comes from Microcyclospora tardicrescens, assembly GCA_003012245.1. NCBI lineage: Eukaryota > Fungi > Ascomycota > Dothideomycetes > Capnodiales > Microcyclospora > Microcyclospora tardicrescens. Next base: position 85,210 of record PXOE01000035.1, read on the forward strand.
GTTCTCGATGTAAAATCCACAGCTCGAGTCGTGCACATTGAGGACGATTGCTGTGGCGATTCTCCTAGGTGAATACGTGGATATAATAGAATGTTCTCTATGTGTTCTATGGCGGCGTCGGCAACGGAACCTTAGCGAATAATTGTGGCCCTGCCCGAAGCCAAAAGTACCTGTAGGCCCTGAGTGTCTTCATTATTACACATCTGCCCTGCCATTGCATCTACTTCCCTCATCCAATCGTGACAACTCGGTGTCTGCGTACTGCATTCACATTTGTCTTCCAGTAACTTTGCTTGTGCACCTCGAATCGTCTTCATTTGACGACATGTTTTAAGCTGTTGTCCTCATAAAGCCATCACTGCTCCTGCACACGAACTCGACCGGCCACGTCTACTGGATTCCTCGACCCTGTCACCTATCCCTCGCACCTTCAATATGGCTACCACTGAGCCTGTCACCAACGGTGACGGACTGTCCGCCGCTGAGCGACTACAGAAAGAGCATGCTGCTGCGGAGGCGCACAAGGTCACTGTTGAAGAAGTGCCTGATGAGGATGCCCTCGCTCATCCTCCACCATCTGCTCCCTCCTCCAACGAACCCGCCCCATCTGCCAAAGCTGAAGGCAAGCGACCTGTGCGTGACAATACTGGTAGCGGAAAGCCGCAGCTGGACACCAAATCGGAAGAAGCATTCCCATCTCTCGGCGCCCCCAAGCAAGCTGCCGCACCATCTGCGTGGTCCCGCAAACCTGCAGCTGTCGCAAAGGCTGCATCTGGTGTGCCCAATGGCAAAGTCAATGGTCACCCGGCGCCGTCTAACATCACTTCTGGCGCATCTTCCCCTGTCCCAGGCATCGTGACGCCGAGCAGTACAGCTCAATCCACCAGAGGTCCACAAGTCTCGCTCCCAGGTCGCTACAGCGAGCAGATCCAATTACATCAAGATATGTTGACGCCTCGTACGCAACTGAAGAAGCCGCTGCCCGATATCCTCCGAGACATCAACAAGCGATCCAAGGCAAAGGTCGAAATGAAGTCTGGTGCTGGAAATGTCATGGTTTTCGAGGGTTCGGGTCCTGTGGATGCCGTACGCATCGCACTCAAGGAAGTTGCGAACCAACTCTGCGCTCGGGTAGGTGCATTGCTATACGCTTGACTATCCACATCGCTAATTACCTAAATAGCAAACCCTCGCGATCCCTGTTCCTGCATCGGTTCGTGGTAAAATCGTTGGCAAGCAAGGCGCAAACATTCTTGCCATCACGAAGAAAACGGGCGCACGCATCAACATCGCGAAAGATTCAGGAGAGACATTTGCGGATGACGACGAAGACCGCACTGTCGATGTCTCAATCGAAGGTGACCCATTCGCCGTGCAGTTGGCCAAGCAGGAGATTGAAAAGATTATCAATGAGCACACATCAACCGTCAACACACGTCTGAAGCATATCCCGGCCGAATACTATCCTTTCCTCGCTGGTTCCCAGGATGCTTTCCAAGGAGGTCGTGATGTTAGACTCCAGATTCCCCAGTATCAGACCTGGACCGACCCAACTCCTCCACAAGTCCCTACCAATAGACAACCTGCCGTGTTCAACCCGCAGGCCAATCTGCCAATTCAGATCTCGGGTGAGCGCCAAGCTGTTGCAGAAGCCCGTGCCGAGATGGATCGCCGGGTACAAGAATTGCAGCGTCAACTCACGCTCGAACAAATGGCTATTGAGCGCGGCAGACACCAATTCATCGTTGGAGACATGGGTACTTCTCTGCAAGACTTTCTTCAAGAGACTGGCTGCTCCATCATTCTGCCACCGGATGATGAAGATTCAGAGATGCTTACCATTGTTGGTCCTGCTGATCGTATCGAGGACGGCATGAACAAGATCATGGACCTTGCCTCGAGCATGTCTATGGCGAGTGCAGACATTGCCAAACAGCACGCAAACGCCCCACGAGGCGCGCAGGCTCATGCCCGTGATATCACTCGTTACCTTCAGCAGCGCCGGGCCATTGAACAGCTTGAGCGTCAGCATAGCGCACGCATTGTGCCGGACAGCAGCGGCGCATGGCAAATTTACGCCCGAGACGGCAAGAACGCCATGAAGGCTCGATCGGACATTATGAATCTCATCACTGGCCACCCCCCTACTCGGTTCCAACCAGTGCAGGTAGACCCGTTCTATCACGAGCACATCCGTCAGCAGGCTGCTCGTCAAATCCGCGAACAACACGGAGTGCACATTGTTGTTCCCGACGAGCTCGATGAGTCACCTATACTGCTTGTGTTTGAAGATCGCGAAGCACAGCCTGATTATCAATTTCCAAGGGCAAGACCGAGTCCCCAAGACGCACAGTCGTTCCAACAGGCGTTGCAGCAGGCACAGCAACAGATTCTGCAGCTGATCAGTGGTCAACAGGAGATTGTCTCAAGAGAGGTCGACGCACCAGTCAAGTTTCACGACAAGATTCGTCGACATGTCGAACGTCATCACCAGTCGCTACCTGACGGCACGATCCCTCTCCAGGTCAACTATGGTGGACCAAAGCAAGCCGGACCCAGACGTGCTCCTGCGCCAAGCGTTGGCCTGCGTGGACCACAAGACGGTGTCGATGCCTTGATGCAAAGCCTGCTTGCATTTGTCGAGCAAGAAAAGAAGGACGAGCTAGAACGTGGCTTCACACTCAGCTTTGATTTCCCACAAAAGTATGCCAGCCATTTGATTGGTCGGAAGGGCGAGAACATCAACCGTCTTCGTGAGGAGTTCGATGTGGACATCCAGCTGAACGAGGGTAAATGTGAGATCAAGGGTCCTGAGGCTAAAGCAAATGCCTGCAAGAAGCACATCCTTGACATGGCCAAGAAGCTTGAGGATGAAGCCAACCATGTGCTCATCATCCCTGCACAGTACCACCGCGAGTTAATCGGTGCGCAAGGATCGCTTGTCAACCGCATGCAGGAGCGTTATGGTGTAAGAGTCAACTTTCCACGGACTCGTCAAGCAGCAGATGACGATGCTTCTGAGGCTGGTGAGGCTGGCGCTCGCCGCAACAACCAAGGGCCAAACGAAGTCGTCGTTAAGGGTCCAAGCAAGGGCGCAGATGCGTGCAGAGACGAGCTTTTGAGCTTGCTGCAATACGTCAAGGATAACTCATTTTCCGCCACTGTTTCAGTTGCACAGAGCCAGCTGCCATCGCTCATCGGATCTGGCGGCAAGGAGATGGAGGCTTTGCGTCTCGAAACCGGTGCTCAGATTGATGTTCCTGGTGCTAAAGATGCTCCAGCGGCGAACGGTCGTGCTGAGATCAGGCTCAAGGGGTCTAAGCAAGCCGTGGAAGCCGCTAAGAAATTGATCGAGGCCAAGGCAAAGATTTTTGACAACACTGTTACCCGTAACTTGGATGTGGACCGGAAACACCATCGTGTGATCATCGGTGGTCAAGGTAAGAATGAGTCTTGTGCAATTAATATAATAAATATGCTAACCATCGTCAGGTGCCAACCTTCATCGCATCATCGTGGAAGCTGGTGGTCCTAGCGAGACTCGTCTGCACAACCGCATGGTCCGCTTCCCGAAGACAGACGCTGAAGGCAGTAACATCCGCATCGAGGGCGAGAGTGCAGTGGTCGACAAGATCGTTGCCCAGATCCAGGCTCTTGTTCAGGAGCAGGAATCGCAGACGACGGAGATCATCGAAGTCAAACCCGAAAAGCACCGCCACCTTATCGGACGACAGGGAGAGGCAAGACGGAATCTCGAGCAGCAATTTGGCGTTTCGATCAATGTACCCCGACAATCAGAAACTGGTCCGCAACGCTCACAAGTGCGCATTGCTGGTCAACCAGATGCTGTCGCCAGCGCCAAAGCACACATCCTGGAGATCACGAAAGACCAAGAAGGCGAGACTATCAGCATTCCTCGCCGCTTCCATCACACCATTGCCGACAACGGTCAGTTCTTCCGCCGCCTTCGAAACGATCACAAAGTAACTGTGGACCATGCTGGACAACGTCCCCCACCTAAGCCCGCAGCGCCTACTCCAGGCCGCGCCAATGGTGGCGCCATGCCTCTCATCACTGATGATCCTGCCACCAGTGCTGGCGAGCACTCCTGGGAGACACACCCGCTGCACTCTTCTACTGAGGAAGGCGATATTCCATGGGTGCTCTCTGGCAGCAACACTGAGGCCATCAGCGCGGCCCGCGCTAAGCTTGAACGTGCTCTTGAGGAGTGTTCCAAGCACGATACATCCGGCTACTTGATCCTGCCCGACCCACGTTCGTACCGACACGTGATCGGACCACAAGGCAGCGAGATCAACCGGATCCGCAAGAAGACCGGGACGAAAATCCAGGTACCTCGGGATCAGAGCCGGGGTGAGGCAATTGAGATCGTGGGTGACCGCGCTGGTGTCGAAGAAGCTCGAGATATGATCCTGGAAACTGTACAGAACGCGCAGTAGAGGAGGGAGCGTGGTGAAATCTACGATGATGGAGACACTCGGGATTGTTTAAAGGTAATCTAGCGTGTCGAGCACGGCCTATTGACAGCTGAAGAAGGCAAAGAAAAGGATGAAGACGAGATTGCATATGCACTGGAATATGACTGCCGAGCGTTTTGTTATAAGCAAGCTATCTGTTGTTTGTAAAGTATGGCTTTACCTCAGTTGAGAATAAGGTAGACAAGCATCTAAAAAGCGAGAACATTCAATGTTACCTACCTTTACCTTACCTTCCACCCATGTGCATCTGACAGTAGCGAGGGAGAATCCAGCATTTTGCAGCTTCTAGAACAATGATGAGCATGTCCGTGTCTACTCGCCTTGTCTGCTACGTAATGCCTCCATATCGGGAGAATGCGTCGCCGCCAGAACGGTTCGACGTCTGGTGGTGGCGCGCGTCGCAGCATCAGTGGCTTGCTCGCAATCGGGGCGTGTGGTTTTGATGATCGGAGGGCAATCCTAGACGAGTCCGGAGCCCGTAGGTACGAGGAGTAGTGTTGCCTGCACGAGGAATGTCCAGTAATGTACAGATGTAAGACGGTCGTGGATACATGTATCTACTGCAACATACGTGCTTCGCGGAGCATATGCGCCTGCTGTATCATACCTTACATGTACACTTACCAACTGCATCACCAGGGGAATGTGCTGAAGCAGAAGCGAACCGATTGATCATCAGTACCAAGCCTACATGGCACTGACATCCGGGGAGAGCTGTTCCTCATGCTGTGTTTGCAGAAGCGCGCGGAGTGCGCATGGAGGTAACCCCCGGCAGCTGTGACACTGAGACGCGAGGGACAACAACGACTGGGGGTATGACTTTGAATGGATAGAATGGGCTTGTCAGGTTTGTCATGGGTAGCTAGATGAGTAATTGACTGAATGGGAGGGCGGACATTGGCCACGACGGACCTGAAACCCAACACGAGCGCTGGTCGGAGTCTGATGCTCGAATCGGGGGTTGGCTGCGGATAGTGATTTGTTGGATAAGGGCGAGAGATGCGCTGTTGCACACGTCCACTCGCCAGTAGTTAGTCGGGCAGTCGTCTCGCATCCATGTCCAGGTAATCGTCGAATGGTTGAATTGACTTCACCTCCGTCGTTTCGTGGTTCTGCTCCTCTCATCCCATCGTCCACCTCCTCCGCGGTGTGTGTATTCCACCCACCGACCTACTTCTACACTGCAGCCCGCGCTCCGCTGTCTCGTCCACCCCTCCGACCGCCACTCTCCCACCTTCGCCCGCGCCACAGCCGCCGCAAACAGAGTTCGCTCTAGATCTATCCGTCTGCTGTCTACTGTAGAGGGGATCAACTCAACGCACGCGCGCGCCCTGCAAGTCTCGGACCATGACCGACACCACCACCTCGACCCCAGGTGATGTCGATGCGGCCGAACAACGTCGTCGCTTGATCAAGAAGCCCAAGTCGACCTCGACCTCGACCTCCGTCTCCACCACCGCTTCCACTGCCGCAACCGACTACTCCTCTCTTTTCGTCTCGCCGACCTCGCCAGGCCAGACGGCACGATCGCCGACCTTCGAATCTGCTCCCACGGCCTATCCCGCCATCAATTCCTCCTTCGCTAAACCTCCTCACGCGCACCACCGTCCACGCCTGTCAGTCACGGAGAAGACCTCTACCGATTTGCTGGGTTCGCGCTTCGATAGTGCTGCCGTGCTGCAGGATCTGAACGCCGTCCAATATTCACGAACGATTCAACCTGAGCAGCCACAGCAGCAGCAGCAGTTTTATCCAACCTCCGCACCATTTCCCACAGCGGTGCCGCCCCCCACCTTCGCGACGGAGCCACGCTCCGCGCGCCCCTCGGTAGACCACGGCCGCCACCCTGCCCCGTTGCCCACCGTGGCCGATCCGACTGTCGACCTCTCCCAAAGCCTCGCGGCGACGGGTCGCAAGATGCAGGACGTCACAGCCCCGCGCGGCGACATTGGCGGTGGGGGTCTCCTGAGCCCCCGCCAACGGATGAGTGATGAGGCCAAGGGGGACAAGCTGAAGAAGAAGTCAGGTTTTTCGAGCTTCTTTAACTTGTCGTCGCCTCGTCGGCCGGCCATCTCGGCGCCTGAGAATCCGGTGCATGTCACGCATGTAGGGTATGATCAGCAGACGGGCGAGTTTACGGTATGTTTGGGAATGTCTTTTTCTTGTGGCGGGTAATGGGTGAAATCAAAGTTGAGGGATATGTATTGGGTCTACGCATTGTGTCACGTCTGGGACTGCTGGGGAGGGATTCAATGAAGTATCACCGACAGTCACTAACATCTTTGTCTAGGGACTTCCCAGTGGATGGCAGCGGACGTTGCAAGCCAATGGCATCACCGAGCAGGAACAGAAGAAGCACCCACAAGCCATCATTGACGTGGTCACGTTCTACAACGAGAACAACGAGAAGGGAAGTGACGATTGGACTTATCACAAATTCGACAATGTGCATCCGAATCAAAGCCCGCAACCACAGGGTCACGGCTACTCCCCAAGTCTATCAAGTCCGAGCGGCTTTGGTCAAGTGTCGAGCCCTCCTGCGAGTCCTAGATTCCCAAAGAACGAGGGCGAGAGCTTCGAGAATCCGAGAGCGCCACCGCCCGTTCCTGGAGGCCAAGGTCTAGGTTTAGTGACGCCCATCAGCCCGCAAATGAACCCCAGCCTCACCCCTATGCGAGCAGCACCAAAACCGCCAGGTGCGCCATCAAATCCTCAAATGTTGCCTCTGAGGACAGCTCCTTCGATACCGGATCAGCAACATCAACAGCGTGAGCGGGCTGGTACCGAGGATGGCTACAACCAAAGGTATGGCCCACCATCTGTGACTTCGGACATGTCACCCACAGGACACTCCGCCAGCCGCAATCGATCCAACACCGGGCCGACCATGCAATACCAGCCTGTATCGAACTCGCCTCTGCAATACCAGCAGCAACAGGAGCAAGCAATGATGGCCGCTCAGATGTCTCTTCAGCAGCAGTCACTGGAACGATCGCAGTCGCAACGGCAAGCTAACAACACCTCACACGCTCAACCAAGTGTACCAATGCAACAGCAGATGCAGCCACCGACAGCCGCTCTTGGTGCCATGCTCAACAACTCCAGTAGTGGCGCAGTGCCGAGACCGAGGCAACGGCCACGCCACTCGGTGACAAATGCCGAGATCACCACGAGATTACAAAACATTTGCAACCCTGCAGATCCGGTGAAACGATACAAGGACTTGAAGAAGATCGGGCAGGGTGCGAGTGGAGGGGTGTATACTGCATATGAAGTCGGCACCAACAAGTGTGTGGCCATCAAGCAGATGAACCTTGAGCAGCAGCCGAAGAAGGATCTTATCATCAATGAGATTTTGGTGATGAAGGACAGCCGACACAAGAACATCGTGAACTTCATGGACAGCTTCCTGGTCAAGGGCAATCTGTGGGTCGTCATGGAGTACATGGAGGGTGGATCGTTGACAGACGTGGTGACGTTCAACATGATGTCCGAGGGACAGATTTCAGCCGTGTGCCGCGAAACATTACATGGCCTGCAATTCTTACACTCTAAGGGAGTGATCCATCGCGATATCAAGTCGGATAACGTTCTGCTGAGCATGGACGGGGCCATCAAGTTGACGGATTTTGGGTTTTGCGCTCAGATCAACGAATCGCACATGAAACGGACAACCATGGTCGGTACCCCGTATTGGATGGCGCCGGAGGTGGTGACGCGGAAGGAGTACGGTCGTAAGATTGATATCTGGTCACTTGGCATCATGGCCATCGAGATGATCGAAGGTGAACCGCCATATTTGACCGAGTCGCCGCTGCGTGCACTGTACCTGATTGCCACCAACGGCACGCCGGAGATCAAGGACGCACAGAATCTGACGCCCATTTTCCGGGACTTCCTGGCTTTTGCGTTGAAGGTCGACCCGGAGAAGCGGGCTAGCGCTCATGATCTGTTGAAGGTAAGTTGGGATTGGAGTTGAGTGTTCTACTTCGTGAAATTTTGCTAATGTACTTTGCAGCATAACTTCATACAGACCGCAGAACCGCTTGCCACGCTTGCACCGCTTGTCAAGGCTGCCCGGGTGGCGAGACTGGAGGAGAAAGCCAAGAAAGGTGGCAGTTAACCTGCTGACAACAGAACATCCAGCACTCTTCTTGTTCATCTCACCTACATGATGGATGGGTTCCGCATACGCACGACTGGTCTTCAGATTCGCCGAGTACAATGACTATACGAGTGCTGCCCGGATGTCCGGAGATCACGCAGTCTTCACGATCGTGGCATGTATAAAATTACTATGCGGTTGAAACGATACAGATGCAGAGAGGGTTTGATTTGGTTTGGTGGGAGTCAGGCGACGCAAGCTACGGTGTTCCGGATCGCACACACGACACACGGCGCAGCAATAAGGACGCTGTACATGAACGGAAATACGCGAACACGGCAGAGAAATGTAGGGGCAAAATCGTACAGATGCCACATGTGCAATGGAATCATGCACGAGTGCTATACATGAGCGGAGAGGATACAAACACGAACACAACAAGATCTACGAGGGGATCTCACTCAATGCAGAAAGGGGAGACTTTCTCTTGCTCGACGGTAGCGAGAGAGGGAGTAAGAAGTACACATAAAAGAGCCGGGATTGTTGGAATGTATGGAGTGGTGGTGGAGAGATGTGTAGCTATGTAGGCATGCAGTCGGACAATGGTCAACACGCCCGCCCTCTATGATTGAGGTTTGCGAGAGGCACAAACAATCTTTTCTCTTTTCGTTTAGTATGCTTGTAAGGCCTGTCGTCTTGATTGGGAGCAGGTGGTTCTTTAGTATAGTGGTAGCCTGCTCAAGTGGTTCCCCTTTTGGCGACACTCCCCTGTGGTTGTAGGGTCGCACAGCCACTGGACTTCCAATGCAAGTGCTGCCTACGATGACACCGATGAACAAATATCAGATGAGTCTTGGTGGTACCTATCCCACACCAACCTCTAAGAATTGAGGTGCCTGACTACATACATTATGAGATCCTAATCCTGTGCTGGAGAGGCAGTTATTTGAGCAGACAAACCCTCGCAGTCTCGAAAATGTGCTAAGCTGTGGCTGCACTGTGGCGCTGCCATGACGTCCCTCCAGCTATAGCCACCACTGCACATCACATGCTTGCTTCGATACTCACTGTACATGCACCACGACACTGCTGGAATTCGTCTGCCTGGCGCGACATCTCTTGTCTCCCTTCCACCACATTTTCATCCCTCCACATTCCCTGGAGCCCATTCGCCATGTTTCGAACACAGCAGAACCCCATGGACGATGCCGTTGGTGAGTCTCGTCCGCAAGCTGTCGCCTGATCAGGCTCTTGGATAAAAGAAAAGTACAAAGCTAACGCGAATGATCTCCCGCAGTCCGGGCGACGGACGAGACGCTCACGAGCGAAGACTGGGCGACGATCCTGGACGTATGCGACCGAGTATCAGGCAACTCGTCAGGCCCGCAGCAGGCCGTGGCGTCGATGATCAAGCGGCTGGCACACCGCAACGCCAACGTGCAGCTGTACACGCTGGAGCTGGCCAACGCGCTATCACAGAACTGCGGCGCCGACCTGCACCGCGAGCTGGCGTCTAAGGCCTTCACGGACGCGCTGCTGCGCCTCGCCGCCGACCGCAACACCCACGCCCAGGTCAAGCAGAAGGTGCTCGAGCGCATGAGCACGTGGACGGAGGAGTTTGCGCGCAGCCCCGAGCTGGGTATCATGGAGCAAGCGTATCAGAAACTGCGGGTGCAGCAGCCGGGGCTGATGCCGCCGAGCAAGCCGGTGAAGAAGGAGATCAGCACGGAGGATCGACGGAAGGAGGACGAGGAGCTGCAGATGGCGCTGGCGTTGAGCATCAAGGATAAAGGAACAGCGGCGTCACAGCCTGCTGGGGGCCGGGATGATAGCGAGCAACAGCCGGCACAGCAAGCGCAGGGTACTGCACCATCACAGGGCACGACGGCGGCGACGGTCAGCAGAGTTCGGGCTTTGTATGACTTTACACCTTCGGAGGCGGGAGAGCTGGCCTTCAAGAAGAACGACATTATCGCGGTGTTGGAGTCGGTCTACAAGGATTGGTGGAAGGGCAGCTTGCGTGGCCAGACTGGCATCTTCCCATTGAACTACGTGGAGAAGCTGCAGGATCCGACGAGAGAGGAGCTGGAGCGGGATGCACAGATGGAAGGGGAAGTGTTTGGGGAGATCAAGAACGTAGAGAAATTACTGGCGCTGCTCAGCGTAGGTGGCGAGGGTGGAGGTCGTCGTGGTGAAAGGGAAGAGGAGGAGATCAGCGAACTGTATCAGCGGACGTTGAGCATTCGACCGAAGCTGATCGAGTTGATTGGGAGGTATTCTCAGAAGAAAGGTTTGTGCACAATACACCCTCCTTCGAGGCAAAGATACTGACTGGACCTGCTGCAGACGACTTCACACAATTGAACGAGAAGTTCATCAAGGCTCGGCGCGATTATGAAGCACTCCTCGAGTCCTCCATGTCCCAGACACCATACCAACAACAATACCCTGTTCGACCTCGTCAAGCGCCTTACGCACAGCAGCCACAGTACAGTCAGCAACCTCCTCGACAAGCTTATCCTCAGCAGCAGGGTCCACCTCCCTCTGTGCAAGGCTATCCACCACAACAGTCTTTCGCACAGCCAAGCCAACCACATCTCAACCAAGTCCCCCCTCAACAAGACCCGCAATCGTTCTACACGCCATCACCCGCAGAACCGTCGAGTCGACAGCCTGGGTATGGTGGTGTGTATCCACAGCAAGACGGTCCACCACCTGGTGTCCCTTCCAATGGACCAGCACCATTTCACATCATTCCTGGCGGCGTGCTTCCACAAGCACCTCCACAGGAGATCCGGCGAAAACCAAGTCCACAAGGTCCAGCCGCGCATGCTCCTAACGGCCCGTATAACCCTGGTCCTACCTTCCAAGGCCAGATCCGCCCAAACAGCATCCATACTCTCAATAGCGGCAACCCGCAAGAGCTTGCCACGGGCGGGTACGAATCCCCCATCGACAACAGACATAGCTACCCGTCAGCTCAAAATATGGGTGCCCCGCAGCAAGCCTCTGCTCTGTACGATGCATACCCCCCTCAACAACAGCCGCCGCAGCAACAGCAGCAAGCACCATCAGCCCCTTCGCAACCACGCACGGATCGCGACGCTCTTCCCAGCCGTCAGCGCACGCAAAGCGTGGAATCGCCCAGCAGCTTCTACGCCCCATCGCAGCAACCGCCACCACCAGAAGCCTCAGCACCACGCCCGCAGCAATACCAGGTCTATAACCCTGACCCTGCTGAGGGCCAGCACGCTCCCTTGCAGCCCTCCGCTCCTCCGCCCGGGGTTCCTGGTAGTCCTGACGGCACGCAGGCGCCGTATCAGCAGGCTTATCAGCCTTATCGCCCGCAGGAGCAGCGGCTGCCGAGTGGTGGTAGTGAAGGAGGAAATCCGCAGGACTTTTACCGATAAGGCATTTGTATACAGGATCAGTTCTGTAGCGTTGAGGTATTCAAATCAAGATGCCAATGAGTTCTACGTCGTTCTTTGTGCATCTTGGTCCGTAACGTCAAGAAATCAACGAGTAGCACCGTACAATGAGCGTCGATATTTACACATAAATCGAATGTTCATTCGCCATCTAATTGTTCCCTGTCTACGTTGCGTCTGCCAAACTGCAGCCAACCATCTCTTCACTCTGCTGACTCTGTCTTGTATCATCACCACCAACACGTCCTCTCCATCTACATCTTCCATTTAGCCAACTCGAAAGTCTCGCGAGCCGCACTCTCCACCTGCATCACTACACAGTTTCTTTCCTCCCTCCCTCTTATCTATCTTCCTCAACTGCGCTCTTCGTTCCCATCATCCATCCATCCACTCCACCAATCTACGACTTGTTCGAGCCCTGCGTTTGCAAGTACTGGTAGGCGAAGTACGCCACCGCGCCGCCCACGACGATCAGCGCATACACGCCCACGCCGAGGCCGGCGGCCTCCTTGCCTGCGGTCTTGACGGCGCCCGAGGCGGCGGCGGCGGTCTTGGCGGGTGGGTCGTCGGCCTGTGTTGTGCGGGAAAGATAAGTGGTTAGCGGACGATAGCCATTGGAATTGGTGAGGGAGGGGATGTGAAATGGGGCAGGATAGGACGATGGTGTGGTAGACGTACAGTTCGCTTGAGGTTGCCGACCAGCAGACCCTCGAGGATCTCGCGGGCCTCGTCGCTGTGGCCGACGTCCTCGAAGGCTTCGCTGGCGTCCTGGCCGCCGACGTCGAGCATGACTTCCTCTCCACCGCTGCAAGATGCGTTGGTTAGCACTCGTGTAAATACTTCCCCTCGCTCTTCGCTTGCTTCTTCCACGCGAGAGAGAGAGATGTGTGGGGACAATGGCCGGGGGAAATTCGGCTGCCTGGCACCGTTCGGGGACGCAATGGCAGGGCGAATCTTGGATCAGGATTGCGGGCCATACTGCCATTGAAAGCCGCTTTTCTTCGTCTTCTTCAACAAAAGGGAGGAGACGTACGGGTGCTCATCGACGAAGCTGGCGCAGTTGTACACCTTGTCGTGCACGACCATGTACAGGTCCTTCTTGGTGTTGTGCTGCGCAACCTCGGCATACGTGAATTCCTTGGTCTCAGACATCGTGGCGAGCGTTTCTGATGCTGCTGCTGTGCTGGTTAAATGAAGAAGTGGTTGGGCTATCCTATCAGGCGGTATCTCGACACAAAAAGGTGGATTGGAGTGGGAAGAAGACGGGACCGAGATTCCGAGGATAATATTATCTACTTTAGTGATGTCCCGCCAGGCTCAGGGTCGCTTCTGCCAACGAATCAGATCGCGTGTTACTCAGCTACCTGAACGTACGATGGAGAACAAATCCCAGCATTTCACAAAAAAGTCAAGTCATATTAGATGATGGTGATGGGTCGATTTGAGTGATGATTGAATATATAAATTGATGTTATGGAAGAATGTTGTAGCAAAAGAGTAGAGGAGCAATCCCTGCTTCAGGCCAATAATCTCTTCTTATTTGAGGGAGGATAGTGATGCTCTTTCTTAGCTACGTCTGATGTGGTCGTATTTCCCAAGATGAAGCATTGTCTGCTCTCGCAGCTTCCAAGAACCTCCTCCTGCCACAGACCATTCCCATGTCGTGGTATTCCTGGTTGATACTTTGCCTCCAAGAGATCTAGCTATCTGCGTATCTTGCTGAGAACGCAAGTAGCAATCCACAAAGACCGCTTGTCTGATTGTAGCCCCATTATGAGATTGCTACTTTGGGAGCTCGTCGTCCAGCTTAGAAGACTTCATCTTTTTGCTCCCGAGATAGAAACGAGCGACCCGGATTAGCTGTACCGTGATGACAAGTACCGACATGATGATGAGGTAAGGCATGATCTCAGTCATCGTTGGTTGCATGGCCTTCCGGATGCTGCTTTGGAGATCAATAACGTCAACGGAGATGGTGATGAGGCTGGCGATTGGGAAACCCGTTGCCACAGCCATGCAGCATGTATTGACGCCTTCGAGCCCGAGAAAGCTACGCCATGCGGTGGCTGCAGTCAGAGTCGAAACGATGAAGATGAGGCTGAAGAAGGTCCAGGCGGCAATGTAGGGCTTCATGACAGACAGACTGGTGTCGAGGAGTCCTTTCGCAAGCCTGGCTGGTATAGTCTCAACTTCTTCGTTGATGATCCTGAGATGCGAAAGCGTCTGTTGTACTTCGAGGAGCTGCTGCACTTGAGACTCATGCAGCTGATCTGCATCGGCAGTGAACATCGCAAGAGCAACTTCAAAGACTGCTTCCAGCTGTTCGGGTAGTGTCGCAACATGCTGGCCCATCCACAACGCAATGTTCGCGCTTTCTTCGACGGTTCGCTGAATAGACTGGAGATCATACGTGGTGGTCTTGATCACGAATGCAGCATCATCAGCAAGCATGCCCATTTTGTCGTGCGTTTGAGTAGTGAGAATGTCGAGATCGTCCCTGGCTCCGGTAAAGGCGTCACTCATGGCCAGGTTGTTGGAGTCGATGATCTTGCCGGTTTGGTCGGCTTTTTGCTGAAGATGTGCCATAATCTCGTCTATACCGTCATTAAAACGCCGCTCAGCCTCTGCCCAATGACGAAAAACTGCATCATGTCGGGATTTATCTTGCTCCTGAAGGTCGAGGTGGAACTGGCGAATATTTGATTTCATCACTTGAAATCCTGATCGGAATTCATCCCATTCCTGCTTCGAACGGGACAGACTTTGCTCCACCCCTATCGCAGATTGAGTCAGTATTTTGAACATTTCAATCTGCTCATCCTTCTCCAACTCGGCGCGAACGGCATGGCACATGGCAACGGCATTCTTCTTGTTATTACTGTAGCTGGTCCAGCCTTGTCCAGAACCGTAGTGGTGAAGTGCGAGTAGACAAGCATCCAGATCCCGTTCGGTCAGTTCCTCGTATGTAGGATAGGCCACAGTCGGCTTGCGAGATCCCAACTTGGCAATAAGGCCTCGGAAAGTTTGTTTCTTAGCAATCTGGGTTGATGGAAGGAATGTTTGACACTGCTGAGGCACTGTAACTTTGGCATCGTCCAGTTCACAAACGGCAAGCCTGGCAGCGTAGAGCTTCTTGACATCATCCACGTTAGGGCTCGACGATGCTTCATCGCCCGTCTTTGCTTCAGTGGCTTCAAGGATAGAGCAAGAGTCGATGAGCGCTGAGGCTGCCATTTTGTTGCACGAGGGTAGCTTCTCAACGCTGTTGATGATATCCAGTGCTCCCTGAAGAGTGCTAGAGAGACGATAGTGGACTTGAAACCCATCCTGAGGACCATTCAAGACTTGAGCAAGATCGGCATCTGTGGGGGATCAGTATTGTGAACCACACAGGATCAGGCTGTGATTCCATGGACGTACCATGAGCATAGACCGGCAAGCCGATATTGGAGATGAGTGTGAGGATGATGAAAGCAGCAAAGAAATGGTATGCACGAGGCAACGACAGAATGTTGAGGAGCTTCTTGCTGGCCATGGTGTCTATAAAACGAGCCATTGGCGTTCGAGCTGTTGAAGATCGAAGCGGACAAGCTGTTGTAAGATCTCGAGACAAGTGGAAGGGGATGTAAAGGGTGATTGTTGTGTAGAATCGCAGAGATCGTTGTTGTTTGGTTCGGGACCAAGACAAACACACAAGGAGGTGTCAAAGAAGTTGTTGTGGAAGGAAAAGGACAAGAAACTGTGAGGTCGAATATACTTAGGTCAGGTGAGGCATTGTCTGTCACAAGACAGCTGCGCAAAAAGTTCACCTAGGCATGTGAAGATGCTGAGTGGAGCAGTGAAGTGCGGGTTGAAGCTTGTTGGTCAATGTTGTAGCATGAGGCCATGGGTAAAGTGTATCAATGTGCATGTATGGAGTACCTGAGTTTTGAACAGCCGGGAAGGCACGCTAGACCAAATCCGCACCTTGCGGCCTTCCACCATTCCAGTGTACAGTATTCGTATATTCTACATTCCATCAACAGCAGAATGGCGGTGATGCAAAGTTGCAAGCGCTCGATACGAGGGCTTCAAACCGTATACTCTGTTCCTACGCGATACGACATTACCCTTCCCGCATTCCTGGTGCCAGCTTTCGCATCTCCATCCCAAACCTCCAATTTCTCTACCACATCAAAATGCAGCTCCAAGATCGGCGCCGCACCACTTTCACTACCGCCAGATGTCACCTTCACTGTCATTGAGCCGCCGCCTGTTCAGGCTCGCCGGAATGGCATCAGCTCAACGCAAGTGGGCTCTACTGTGCGCATCGAAGGACCATTGGGAAACATGAGTTACACCGTGCCGCCATACATGAGCATCACCACGAACAGAGAAGCCCGGACACATACGCTCAGCATACTAGATACCGAGGACAAGAAGCAGAAGGCCATGTGGGGTAAGTTCACCGGGTGGAACGATTAAGGTCTTCAGTGAGAGCTGTACTGACGCATGTGACGATCACAGGCACCGCACGTGCGTATCTACAGAACCACATTCTCGGCGTGAGTGAAGGACACACGGCGATCTTGCGACTGGTAGGTGTGGGCTACCGTGCGACCATCGAGGACAAGGCGGTCACCAAGCAGCCCGAGTATGCAGGACAAAAGTTCGTCTCGCTCAAGGTTGGATACTCACACCCGATCGAGCTGGGGGTACCGCCAGGTGTCAAGGCCAGCACACCTCAACCGACACGTATCTTGCTGGAGGGTTGTGAAAAGGAGGTGGTGATGGAGTTTGCTGCAAAGATCAGGGCGTGGCGGAAACCGGAACCGTACAAGGGCAAGGGCATATTCGTGAACGATGAGACGATCAAGCTTAAGGCGAAGAAGATCAAGTAGATGTAGATATACATACAATACTGTAGATTATGTTGTACAACAAGCATGCGAGCATGCAGTAGTCACCTGGACAGCAACAGCTCAGAGATTCCTCACGCGTGTTCTATTACCATGTCAAGAGCTAAGCATCAGAGAGCCACAGACGGCAGTGAACTCGAGATAAGGCACCGCTCGACGAAGGTCGATGGATAAGTAGGTATCGGGACATTTGAGATGATATTGACATGATCACAACAACCAAGCCTGTAACAACTTCCATCACATCAGTCCAAGAGCACTGCAACTAAGTCGACATAGATAGAGCACATCGAGCCACTGTATCATGGACAACCATGTCAGTAAAAGACCTCACTGCCCTTTTTCCTTCTCCAGCCTCGAGCGGTCAAGCTGCAAGGAATCTGATGAAAGCAATGATAGGGAAGAAAGCAAAAATTCCGCCAGTGCGACATCCGAAGACACCGCATAGTAGAGAACCACCGCGCTGTGCAATGCAGGGTCTGCCACCACCCTTCCTCATTCGTGAGCGAGGTTGGGCCAACAAGGTAAGTATGAAGCAGAAAGAGAAGAGATGGATTGCTGGAGCAGCAGAAATATTTACATAGGTCTGCTTCAGCTAGCGTGAAGGTGAAGTCACGTGTAGACTCACAAATCAGGCACTGCCGTCGGAGCTGGCTGGGCTGAGAGTGGAGTGCAACAGGAAATGTTCGGTCTCTGCCCAGCCTTTTGGTCTCAAGCAGCAGTCAGATCTGGAAGAGAGCGGCCACACTACAAACTATTCGTGCGGAGTGTTGCAGGAGAAGAGCCATGTCGACCCTACACTATACAGTTGCGTCGCGGTTATGCTCGGGGAAGAATAGGTCCGCTGTGCATTCAAGCATTGGTAGAGTTCGAGACCATGAGCTCTCCTGCTGCCAGAGTTGGTACGCCGTCGACTTCTAGCCCTTCTTCGTCATCTTCCCTGTCGCCCACGTCGTGTCCCCGAACAAACGCTGGCAATTATTGCTACAGTACAAGCCGGCGAGCTATAAAGTACAGAGCTAGCCACGCTTCACGGCTCTGCGGATGCCTCTGCCGTATGCAGCATCAAATCTTATTAGCACGAGCTCATTTCAGTCGGCCGTACGGGAGCATCTTCGACTCTGTGCCGATCGTGATGGCGTTCGGCAGAGGGATGTTCAGGGGCAGGCCGCGGCACAGCATTTGCTTCTTGAGGGGACTTGCTAGCACCACCCGTGCCCAAACGTTGAGCACAATCTCAATCCCCTCCAGCCACGCTTATGCACGATCTGCATGCTAGGTGTACGCATGAATGGACAACAGTCCACGGAATCATGGCATGAATCGTGATGACTCCACTGTCCTGCAGACTCCAGTGCAGTTGACATGTCGCACAGCATAAGTAGTTCTGTTGGGCAGCATCCCTGGGTAAGGTGAGGGCTTGGAAGGCCTGGTCTTGCATGCATTTCCCGTCTTCTGTCGCTGAATTTCAGCCGTAAGCATTCAAGTGTATTTTGGGGATGGATCCCGTCTTCACGTTTCTCTCGTAGGGAATACGACGCTGATGGCTGCGGTAAGCTTAGGCCCTTAACTGTGCTCGATCACTCCACATTTGTGTATAGCTTACCTTCCGACGTGCAGCTTTCCAATGGCCAGTCCTACGCTGACGATCAACAGAAAGCTCCCGAGCACCTCAACGTTGTGATGTAGCCCGACAAAATTATGCGCAACGAAAGCAGCACAATCGCATACATGTGCTGGCCCTCCGATGCATGGTTTGTGGAACAAGGTAGTACTGAATGCAGGCATCTTACAAGACAGGCATGCCTAAGGATGGGCACGCCATACTCCCTACGCAAGCCTCGCACCCAAACAAACGGACTTGGTCTGCAGAGTCCAGAGCGAGGCTCCATCTTTCCAAATTGTGCATTCCGTGGCGGGAAACACTACCTTCCGCGAACCTTCGTATTACCACATGCCACCCGTGAGTCGGTTACTGGGCCACGTTAGGATAGTCCACGCAGATCGTGATGCCGGTCGGAAGCGTTCTGTCGTCGATGGAACGTTGGCATGGCTGAATATATATCGCGCGAACGTCGCCTCGAAGTTCGCTCGTTCTCAACGCGTCGATTGATCGTAACAACCTGACTTTGCTCTTGCTCATACACTCATTTAGCCTTCAACATGAAGTTCACCACTGTTGTCTCTGCCCTAGCACTTGCAACCGCTGCGGCTGCAAACCCACTCGGCACCACCTTTCCTTTCTTCGGCTGCCTCAGCCAGAGCGATGCGAACCTTTTCGTCAAGAGATTCAGTGGCCTCTTGAACGGTCAGGGCTCTGACCTGGGCAACGTCACTACGACCGCCGACAAGCTTCTCGCGGACAACTTCCAAGAGATCTCCAACTCCATCCTTGAGTTGGAGGGCCGACCTGTAAGATCAAGTCTTTTTCGTAACTGGTTGTTCCTGCGACAATGCTGACACTCGATACCACAGCTCGGCGGACCCAGCGCTGCTACCAAGGAAATTTACATCCAGGGTATCGCTCATGCGCCCCCAACCAACGGAATCCAGACCATCAACACCTTCGTCTCTGGCTGCCACTCGATCGTCTGGCAGTGGGTGTTCAACGGCGTTGGCAGCTCCCAGTACCCCGTCAAGGGCTTCAACTACTTCAACTTGACTTCGAGCAACCAGGTCACCCAGCTCTACCTGGAGTTCGACTCTATCGCTTGGGGCTTGAACACCGGCTACAAGTTCGTGTACCCCAACGGTACCGTGGTGCCATCTTAAGTCAGTCGGCCAAACACTTGAAGATCAATGTGCTATGGACTATGAACGGAGGGGAGGCAGACGTGTGTTGGCATACTGCTTCAGAATAGCCGTAATGTAGAAGCTGTAGTTGCGCAACCACTCGTCCTTCTTGCACGTCAGTTGGGCGTCGTGGGACATACTCAAGTATTCAAACAAAATAATCCATACAGTTCAGTCTTCACATATGTTCTGAATGTAGCCTGTGATTGCTATGTCGAAGCATCAAGCTACTCGTCAAGACTGCGTAACCTGAGGGAATGTTGGCATCAGCAACAGTGTTTGACTCGAACCAGTAAAGCAGAGTAGGTGATCTTCCCAATGAAACCCTGTAATCGTGATTCGCGGTCAGCGTCGCATAGGTACCTATGAGCGACCATGAACGGGTCTGAAAACGATGAAGCTGTCGATATATGCTGAGTGGTGCAGCAAATGGTATACATGTTTTCCCTAGGCAAGATGGTGTTGCACGACAAGATGGACAACTGGGCCAGTTTCGTCAGAAAGCACCTGTGATTTCTCCCTCCGCAGAAGCGGCAAGTGTCTACGTTACGGCGCATCGATAGGAGGCGAAGTCTGATATACAACAATTGATGTTCTACTAAAACGTTTCTCTCCGTTGACTGCAACAGAAGGTGGCAGTGAGCATCGTACTGTACGGAAGACGCACGGACCATATCAGCCCAATGCCGACCGCGCGACAAAGCTTTACCTCAGCGCCGCAATCAAATCCACTCCCCTCTTCTCAAATCCATTTCCACCGCATTTGACAACCTCGCCACGCCATCGCGACCTCAGCAATCTCCATCGACACCAAAGTACCATCATCGCGCTTTCGCAAATAGAGCGATTGTAGTGCGCCTGTGTCTCTCCTCTTCTTCCTGTACTTGCGCAACAATATCCTGCGGGTCGCGTGACAGCTCTCCACCTCGAGCCATCGCGAAGAACGCGACGGAGTCATTTGGAGCACACAGCTGCGACCCACGACCACGCGAAAGGCTGCAATCCGCAAGATCTACTCCTGAGGCGGTGGGAGCTCAGGACAGAAAGCTTCTTGGGCGCACAATTCGGCGACAAGGCCCACTACCTGCCAGTCGCAAGCACTTGCGCTTCGCTGATTGCTAATAGAGCGAGACAGTGGTAAAGGTAGCGGAAACTGGGGCATTTGTTGTTGGGTGGAGGTCTCTTCTTTTGAACTTCAGATATCATTGCACTATCAGTTCTGGTGCTATCGCTACGCGACAGAAGCACTTCCCATAGAAAGCCCTGCGTGACCGTCGACTGCGTACTCTGCCCTCCTCCTACTTCCAAGGACTTCGTGCGCAAGTCGGCATAACCGCGTGAGAGCGCTGCAGCCAACCATGGCAGGTAAGCAGATATGCATTCCGTAGCGTAGTCGATCAAGGCATCGCCGAGTCTTGACGACAGGCAGATGGAGCGATCGCACAAGCGTCATAAGACACGCGCTAACCATTGAGACAGACGAACCGCGACGATCTGGTCGAGCCACGAAGGGCCAGCACAAGAACGCATCACCATCACCGGCACCAGCGCCGAAAGCTGCAAAGTCAGCAAAGGGCAAATCAACCAAGAAGTCCAGCGAGCCAGAGGTCGAGCAAGAAGTTGAGGAAGACGACGGAGAGAATGACAAGATCAGGTGTATTTGTGGGAACGACGACCCCAATGACAAAAGAGCTTTCATAGGCTGCGATGCATGCACTGTATGGCAACACAATGTGTGTATGGGCATGCCGATTGATGAGGAGGATGTGCCCGACCATTACTTTTGCGAGGATTGTCGTCCGGAGGACCATGCGGAGACGATGCTGGCGCTGAGCCGAGGGGAGAAGATTTGGGAGACGCGTACCAGAATCTGGCAAAACGAAAAGAAGAGCAAGGGTCGCAAAAGCCGGGGAGGACGAGACGCACCGCCTGGCTGGCTCAAAAAGGACATTGATCCGGAAGACGCTGAGAAGGTGGAGGTGCGCGATGTAGTGGAACCACAAGAAGCTGGGACTAAGCGCAAGCTCGAGGAGACGAAGGAGACAGAAGAGGAGGAAGATGTCTCCAAACGGCCGGCGAGACAAGACAAACGACGCAAGTCATCGTCTACAGCGCCGAAGATGGAGCTCGACACGGATACTGCGTTGGTTGAGATAGACCAGCTGCCAGCCGATCGCCAGAAACCCGCTCGAGCATTGAGCAAGGCTATCGCGGAGGATATAACACGCAGAGTAGCAAGTGGGTTCAGGATCCCAGACGGCCACACAGCCAGGTCACTTGGTGATCACCATGCTGCTCGCATCGAATACGCATTGCACATCAACCACGGCGGGCAACCTGCATACAAACAACAGTTCCTGGCGTTGAATGCCAACTTCAAGAGTAATAAGATGCTCATAGAACGACTTCTCAACGACTCATTGACGGCGGACGATCTGGCGACTATGGACAGCAAGGATATGGCGAGCGAAGCGCTCCAGCGTGAACGCGCAGATTTGAAAAAGGAGCTCGATCGACAAGCGACAGCTATTGTGGAGGAAGGTCCAAGGATCCGGCGCACACACAAGGGTGATGAGATCATAGAGAATGAAGCACATGTGGCGCCTGAAGTGTCGATGAACGCACAACCTGTACGCGAAAGAGCGAGTGTCGCTGAGGATGGCGAGGCTACAGGCAGTCCTGTTAAGATTGGTGCTAACAGTGGATCGCCCGTGCAAAGTGGTCAGCCCTTCGCTGGCGCGACGAATGGACCGCCAGGTTCAGCTGGTAGGAGAACTTCCAGCCAGCAGTTCGATGCTAACAACATCTGGGCGAAAACTGCTCCGTCGCCATCTCTGCAGCAAGGAGCGAGGCAACTGCCGATCCCACCACGCCGTCAGAGTTCCGCACCTGGCACGTCAGAGCAAGCAGATGGTGCTACTCATGATCCTGACGTCGACCGTATGCTTGAAGACAATGATGAGGCGTATTCTCCTGCGGACTACACCGGCGACGATTCGATCATCTGGCGAGGTAAGCTTGCCCAAGGCGACGGTGAGCCTACAGTCAACGCGCGGTTCGTCGCTGGTCGTGTTTCCACCGTACCGTGGAGTACTCTGCTACCCGGCAAGCTTTCTATTGACGGTCGACTTGCCATACAGAAGGCAGAAGAATACCTTTGCGGACTTCAATGGAGTAATAACAGCGACGTCTCGGTGCTTGCGCTTACCCCGTACGATGACGCTGACACCTTCAACACACTATTCGAATACTTTGACTCGCGGAAACGCTATGCTGTCGTCAGCCCAAAGCATTTGCCGACTGTGATCAAGGATCTGTACATCATCCCCGTTGATATCGGCGGTGCTTTGCCGGAACATATCGGGAAGCTGGATCTGTGCAAGATCAAAACGCCTATCGAGGAGCGTCTTTTGTTGGCCACATTCGTCATCGCGCGTGCCTCTGAGGCGGATCAAGGAGTGTCGCAAACCTCGACACCAGTGCACCCGTCGAGCACGAACGGTCATCAACTCCCTCAACACGTCCGGGGCGGTGGTCCTGGCCCGGCAGGCTCGCCCATTACCAGCCAGACCCCAGTCTTCTCACCGGCTCACAATGGCGCGAATGGGCCTCACGCGTTCCCACCAAATCCATACGGGCCACCTCAGGCATCACCACAACCCGACGGATATGCTCATTTGCAACAGCAACCACCACAAGCGGCTTCGAATCCTCTAGCTGCTCAGATCCTAGGAAGCCTGTATAGCTGTCCAACAGCGGTTCAGGTCCTTGCAGCTGAGCCCAACATCGATCGCGAGAAGCTGGAGAATCTTCGCAAGATCCTTGAGCAGCAGCCAGAAGCGCGGACAAATATCGAAGCACTGGCGAAGCAGTTGATGAGTGGGGCATAGCCTGCTCCAAGCTTTGATTTGATGCCATCATCAGCAGATGTCTGCAAGGGACTTCTCAAACTGTCAGCTGGAATGCTCTCCGTCTCCGAAAAGCAGAGATTTGACTGAGTATTCTGTCTGAACATGCGGTGGATTGTAAAGTCGTAGGTATTGCTATTACGGAGCGGGAGGGAGTGGCAATCTCAATGCGCGATGTTGCATCCCTCACTTCGCTTAATGCTTTCGCGGGAGTTTATCGCTGACTGCTCCATGAGGTATGAGGCGCTGCGGATGACGAGTATGGCGTTGGCATGTACATATATCCTATCGAAACTTGTACCTTGTCTTGCAATCTATTCCATCTGTGCTTCAATGTTGATATTTCCGCCTCAGGCACTCGTGCCCCGCCTCTACCCCACGAAAAGTTGTGAATTTGGTGGTAGAGTCACAGCGTGATTCATTATTTCTTTAGTATTTGTAGTTGCTGAGGATCCTCTCACTTCTCAATTCCGTTTAACCTGACACATCTTGCAACCATGGCTGCCCAACAAGCTGCCGATGCTGTCAAGGACGCAGTGTCCAATGTCGCCGAGCAAGTCTCGCAGCTCACTACTGGTGGAAGCGCCAATGCCACCAACGAGACCACGCCCAACCTACAGAAAGATGAAGTGACTGGAGAGATGGTCTCCAAGTCGGAGTTGAAGAAGCGTCAGAAGCAGCGCGAGAAGGAAGCTCAGAAAGCAGAACGCGACAGTCAAAGACAAGCTCCACCAGCGTCCAAGAAGAAGACGTCTGCTGGCGAAGACGAAGAGAAGCTCAATCCAAATCAATACTTCGAGATCCGGTCGCGTGCCGTCAGGCGAATGAAGGAGACCAACAACCCCAACCCATACCCGCACAAGTTTCATGTCACGTACGATCTGCGAAACTTCGAAAAAGAATTTGGTCATCTCAAGAAGGGCGAGACTATCGAGGACAAGGAGATCGCAGTGGGCTGCAGGATCTACAACATTCGTACCGCGGGTGAGAACTTGCGATTTTATGAGGTCTCTGTCGATGGCGCCGAGACACAGATCATGGCCACGAACCTACACAGCTCATCTAAGACTCCATTCGCTGAACAACACGATATCCTACGCAGAGGAGACATCATCGGAGTCAAGGGATTCCCCGGAAGGACCAGCCCCAAGAGAGAAGATAACCCTGGCGAGCTTTCCATCTTCGCGCGAGAGGTGACACTGCTTGCACCTTGCTTACACCAAATCCCATCTGAGCACTACGGTTTCAAGGACCAGGAAGAGCGATACCGAAACAGACATCTTGATCTCATCATGAACAAGAGCACTGTTGAGACATTCAAGGCTCGCTCGAGAATCGTCAAGCACGTCCGCAACTACTTCGACAGCAACGGCTTCTACGAGCTTGAGACGCCAATCCTGCTCAAGAACGCTGGTGGTGCCACGGCCAAGCCCTTCGAGACCGAGCACAACGACCTGAAGATGACTCTTGCTCTTCGTATTGCTACAGAATTGCCTCTGAAGCAAGTGATCGTTGGTGGTATTCACAAGGTCTACGAGATTGGCCGTCAATTCAGAAATGAGGGCATTGACCTAACGCACAACCCAGAGTTCACCACGTGCGAGTACTACGAGGCGTTCGCCGACGTATACGATGTGATGAACCGGACTGAAGAGCTTGTCGAAAGTATGGTTATGGAGATCTGCGGCTCACTCCAAACCACTTTCACCACACAGACCGGCGAGACTTACAACGTCAACTGGGCTAAGCCGTGGAAGCGCGTGGATATGATGACCGCGCTTGAGGAAGCCTGTGACGAGAAGTTCCCTCCGAGTAATGAGCTCCACACCCAAGAGACCAACGACTTCCTTAAGAAGGTGCTCAAGAAGGTCAAGGTGGAATGTACGCCACCACTCACTAACGCTCGCATGCTGGACAAGCTTGTGGGCGAGTTCATCGAGGAGAAGTGCATAAACCCTACTTTCATCACTGGACACCCGCAAATGATGAGTCCTCTCGCCAAGTACCACCGCGAACACTCTGGGTTGTGTGAGAGATTCGAGGCGTTTGTGTGCAAGAAGGAGATAGTGAATGCATACACCGAGTTGAACGACCCTTTCGATCAACGATTGAGATTCGAGGAGCAAGCACGACAGAAGGCACAAGGTGACGACGAGGCACAAGTGCTTGATGAGGCTTTCTTGACCGCGATGGAATATGGTCTCCCACCAACTGGTGGTTGGGGTAAGTCGTCCTTGGGTCCTTTCAATCGGCAAAGTACTGTGCTAACAAATGTCTTCTAACAGGTATGGGTATTGATCGCATGGTCATGTTCTTGACGAATCACTACTCTATCAAGGAGGTTCTCACTTTCCCCTTCATGAAGGATCAGGATATTGCTCCGAAGCCAAAGGCCGCAGAGATTACTGATGTCACGCCACTGCCTGTCGAGGGTGTCACACACAAGTAAGGGTGGATGTGTTGAATTGCTCTGGCTGTGATTTTGTGCCTTCGCTTTGCAGCATTGTCAATTTGAGCCAACAGATAAATGTCCTGGAATGTGGGACGCTATGCATTAAATGAATACCACAATTGAGCATCACATTTATCTCATGGAATTCCTATAAGCGTGCAACTTGAATGGCCACGCGTATCGCGCTCTAAATCAGTGCTTCCCCTTGTCGTCACTCCTGATCTAAAACATAAGACGGCAAGGTTGAGGATCTTGTAGGCACGGTTCGTTAAGCAACGGGAAAATGCCAGTTGGGTAGGTGTAGCATTCGTGATATCGTGAAACACGATGATCCATACTACCGTCCCATCCAGCCACCGTCCACGGTCAATACCTCTCCACTGACATAGCCGGACGCTCGGCTAGCCAAGAACACGACGCTGCCTTTGAAGTCATCCGGTGATCCCCACCTGCCCGCCGGGATCCGCGCCAGAATACTCTCAGCGCGGGCCTGATCCTTCAACAGCGCTTCGTTCATGTCGGTCGCGATGTAGCCGGGCGCGATGGCGTTAACGTTGATGCCCTTGCCTGCCCATTCGTTCGAGAGCGCCTTGGTCAGTTGTGCCACGCCGCCTTTGCTTGCGGCGTATGCTGGCACCGTAATGCCACCCTGGAAAGACAGCAGCGAAGCAATATTGATTATGCTGCCACGACGGCCGTGCGAATCTGGGTCTCGCGAGAGCATATGCGCACCGACGTCCCGGCAGAGCGTAAAGACGGAGCTGAGGTTCACTTGCAGCACCTGGTTCCAGTCGTCGTCGGGGAATTGATGAGAGGGGTGGCGGCGTTGGATGCCGCCGCAGTTGAGCAGGATATGAATCGAGTGGCCATCTCCGAGAATCTGTGGTACGAGAGCGGACATCGATGAGCTTGACGATAGATCTGCTATGTAAATCGTAGCTTTACGGCCGAGTTTCTCGACGGCTTCTTTCGTGCTTTTATTGGAATCATCTCGCTGAGATCGTTAGTCAGGTTATGTCTGCTGCAGATGTGGTTCGAACATACCTGGACGAGTAGCAGGTCAGCACCACTTTCTGCGAGTGCAATTGCCATGGCTTGACCGATCCCTCGAGTCCCGCCCGTGACTAAAGC
Source organism: Microcyclospora tardicrescens (assembly GCA_003012245.1). Taxonomy (NCBI): domain Eukaryota; kingdom Fungi; phylum Ascomycota; class Dothideomycetes; order Capnodiales; genus Microcyclospora; species Microcyclospora tardicrescens. Next base: position 112,424 of record PXOE01000035.1, read on the forward strand.
GGTCTGCCCTTTGAGGGAGAACAGCTCTTGGATCGAGCTGGACATTTTCAAATTGGCTGCGCCTGCTAGAGAGGGACAAGTGGATTAATGTCAGTGCAACGAAAGACCTACATGTAGTACGAAGGCAATAGTCGGTCTATGAAAGCAATTGCCGACATTGATGTTGTCGGCGATCTCTATGTGGATTCTCTCTTAGACGACGTTGTATGCAACGAAAGCATTGAGTATGGATCGTGTGAGACTATCAAGACAGCCAGAGCGTTTGTAGCTGATGAGGCGTAGTTTGTAGGTTGTTCTGACCATGTCTATCTTGATACATGTAGCTCTAGCCTTTGAGCCGCTATCCGGCCAGCTTGCGGACTACCGGTCGGTATCGGGGAAGACGATGTTTGCTCGTTATACTGGCATAAGTATCACTACAACTCCTTCGTCTGATGCATCATCCTGTCGATGCAGCCGGGTGGCATGTAGGACATCTTCAAACATTTGCCTGGATATTCAAGGTATTATTCATTGTCATGATGACCATCACTTGTCCTCGCTTGGCCTCGGAAGACGGACGGCGGAGAAGGCAGATAAGTAACCGATATCGTTAGAGCTAACCTAAGGCATGTCATGTGCTTGACTGACGGAAGCACATCACCTTGAAGGTTACCACTCTACCTTTCTCCTTTCGAATCAACCTTTAGCATACCTGATCGATTACTTAACCACGAAGAGCTACTCCCAAGGGACCGAGATTGTGCAGAAGCTACTGCAAGCCGAACCATACTGTAAGAGGAAGACCACAAATCGCGCAGATCATCTTCAACTATACCGAGACCTGCGAGACGTGCTGCTCCCAGCTATCACACGACCACTGAGCACCACCTACAAGTCTTTGTTGACCCTACAGATCGGCATTTACTGGGTTGAGATTGCTGTCATTCTACACCAACCATTGCAAGCCTTGATTGCAGCATCTTCTACTGCGAATCGAGTACAAGTAGTCTGGGCCCCTGCCTTGCGAGCAAGACCACTAGGTGCAAGAACATACTCTGTTAAGACAGAACCTTTAAATTGTAGTGGAGAAGAAGAAGTAGGACACCAAGGGGGCAAGAAAAGGATCCACAGCCACGATGAGTAGTCCTAAGCGTCGGATCGAGACTGATGTACGTTAGATGTTGCTGGTGAATATCTCCTGTTACTTTGTGCTGATCTTGTATCATCACAGGTCATGAAGATGTACGGACCACGCCTAGGCTATCAAGAGCCAAACCATTCATCTCGTAGATTCGTACTGACATATAGATAGGCTGATGAGCGATTATGAGGTGACTTTAGTCAACGATAACAGTAAGTCAGGCACATCATGAAGTCGTCAACCCTCACGAAGTAACTTTCACTAATGATTATTACTTTAGTGTTCGTTATGTCTTGATAAATTGAGGACGTCCGTGCAACTGATGAAGCTCCAGGCAAGAATTCTACGTTAGATTCAAGGGTCCAGATGAAAGTGTGTTTACATATCCCCATGTTCTCCAAACTTTACAGCCACTAACGTGTATCAGCACCTTTCTCTGGTGGTCTTTGGAAGATCCACGTGGAGTTACCCGATCAATATCCATACAAGAGCCCGAGTATTGGCTTTGTCAACCGGATCTTTCATCCAAATATCGATGAACTGTCCGGCAGTGTTTGTCTAGACGTCATCAACCAGACCTGGTCGCCGATGTACGACATGGTGAACATCTTCGAAGTCTTCCTGCCACAATTATTACGATACCCAAATCCGACCGATCCGTTGAATGGCGAGGCTGCTGCGTTGATGATGCGCGATACCAAGGGTTACGAGTCGAAGGTGAAGGGTGAGTAACATCGTTGAGTCTAAAGCGATAGTCTTCGTTAGTGATGGATATTGTACGTAGCCGATACTGACGGTCAATTTCAGAGTATGTCACACGATATGCAACTAAAGAGCAAGTCGATGATGCCGGCGACGGATCGGACGACAGCGACGAGATGAGCAGCGTAGGCAGCTTTGATGAGGACGAAGAGGACGAGCAGCCTGCTGGAGCCATGGATGAGCTTTAGAGTATAGCTCACGTCTCTTCTGGCGCAGATAAGGGCATACACTGCTCGTTATGATGCCCGGAGCATGTCTTGCACTGTCTGCTGGGTTCGGCGTTGGGTCTGCTTTGCGGAGTTTCGTGACCTCTAAGCTCACTCTGGTCTTCGGTGGTGCGTCCTCCGTCTCAAGAGGGCTTTCTGTTTGCTATTGATCAACATCTACTCCTACAAGAAATGACAAATCTTGCATCTATTTCAGCTCTTGTCAGTACGTGTGCCCCCTTTGGCATCTACTCTTCCGCTTGTGCCGTGCTGCGCATTCTGATCTACACAACACCCCAACAAGAGGGACGATTCCTTTGCACAAAACCGTTTCATTCCTTCGGTACCCTCCAGCTGAGCAAAGAGTTCAAGTGATTGACCTATAAGGGGAAGGAGAAGACAAATCTTCAGTTACAGATCTTCACTGTCACTCTGATCCCGGCGGATTTCGAAACTTTCATGCTTGCCAACCAATCGAAGAAGACGGGTCAGCCCAAACCAACCAGCCCGACACCTCCCTGACCGTCTTCTCCCTGCATCCTTCGACCTACATCTTCTAGTGACGGCTCATCACTAGCTACATATCACCACGTGTCAACGAGCCCTATGCGCCTATTCTTACAGACGCACCGCGTTCAGGGAAGATCTACAACATCATGCTCGTTCAGCTCGTGGTTCCCGGATGCTGAACCCACCTTCGAATCCACTCGCCCGGTGACCCTACAGTCTGCCTACCTTCTGTACGATTAGGTGGCGAGGTTCCTTTCCTCCCTCGTGCTACACTTCGTCGGGCTTATCCTCGCCGTCTCCCATCTGTATACCAGATCATGGCAACATGTAAGCCTACTAACAACACGCAGTCAAACGACAAGGGACCTTCACTTCAAGAATCTCATTCCACACCCCCTCCTCCTCAGCATTTCCCTAGCTCGGCACTATCATGCAGCAAAGCATATTGATCAATAATCAATAGTGTACTTTCATCCGCAAGAGGCCGCAAACCCCCGAGTATCGCTCCTTCGACGGGGTCCAAAGAAGGGTTTCTCGCGAGCAGGATCACATGCGCGCGCTGAGCAGCGTCCGCTCGTGGGACGTTTTGCGCAAAACTTTACAGACCCATCACAGACTTTGCCGCCCATCCGGCGTCCCGGGTCGTGTGCTCACCTGTCCTTCCCTATAGTCTGCCATAGCGGCATATGTTGGTTCGATATTTCGCGTCAAAATGTCCTCTTTTCCCGAGCTACATTGGCGGCAATGTGTTGGTTCATGCCCGTTATACGAGCCTACTGGGCCAGGATGCAGGGTAGGGGATATTTAGTGCTCGTGGAGGATTCTGGTATCAGAATGTGTATTTCTAGCTTTCTGGGCATGAGCTCATAGGGCTCATGCAGGAGCTGACAGGCAGGGATGGTGTGCTTGTTGCATGGCGATGCGATTAATAGGTCTGACATTGCTTCACAAGCTGTCCTATGCTCTGGACGAGCAGGAATTCAGGGTGAGGCTACGATGGTAGTGCTAGTAGGAGGTATGTTCGAAACATGTAATGGACATATATACATGCTTCGCCATGCTTCGCAACGACCGTCGTGCAACACATTCAGCAAGACGAAAGAGAGTCCAATGCCAGGATGGAAGCACGGCGCTTACCCGGCAGCTCCGCAGGAAGAGGATGCAGCTTTGCGAAGCGCAAGCAGGGATCCTAAGACGAGAATGGTGGAGCTTATGTGGCTTGGCGGCATAATACTGGTGGGCTGATCACAACTGCAGGTCAGCGGTCTCAAGCCGCTTTACTGCTGGAGGGTAAGGGAGGCGCGGATCTCATTTTGAAGTGGATTTGAAGGTTTGGCTGGGAGAGCTCTATGGTACTGTGTTAGACTTCCGAGACTGATCCTACGATGCACGAGATCTGCTTTTCCGAGGCGGCATGCCGCCAGCACGATAGCTGGGTGGATGATGCTGCCAGAAGCTGACGTTACGGAAGCGCTTGCAAATCGATCATCATTCGGGCATGTGCATTGTCAGGCGTGATTGAAGTAGCATGGCGCGGCACAGCAAAGCATTATGGAGGGATCTCATCACACGTGGGCAGAAGGATGCGTGCGCGGAAGAAATCGGTAGCTTTGAGTTGCAGAATCCTTCGGAGGCGGTGACGAGAAACGCATGTGAGGGGCACAGTAAGGTCTGAACTCCAGTCATGGAGCTGCATGAGATACCGGATGTAGACTTTCTCGGGGAGAAAGAAGAATGAAATCTTGGCGCGGCGCATCAGGAGTTCCGAATGGTCCTTTGCTGTTCGCCTGACCTCACCAGGATCTACGCATGGTCGGTGTGCATTGCAGGATGCTGAACAGTGCTGCGTTGACCCATGGAGACGAGGCAGTCCTGCATAGTCCTGCTTGATTTATGGAAACCCAGGACTGGATGTAGTCAGTACATAGACTTCAAACGTGAGCGCCACTCGCTTCCTTCCCGCGGTTCGGCCACGTGTCGGTGACCAAGATTGCTCGCTCAGACCAGGGAGAGCACACATGGTGGTAGCGTGTACATGTACGAACACCAGAGGGCCGACAGGGGTTTCGCAACGCACGGGAGACAGCGCAGCAATTCCTGGATCCTGGAGTGCCTGGGCGTGTAAGAGAGCTTCGCTGAAACAGCAGAGACGCTATCGCAGCCCGCGACGATCTGCAGATGCCCGTTGAGCCAGCCTTGGTTTGGATCCGGTATCGTCTACGCCAGTACAACGTCCACTATAGCCTCCTGTGGTGCAAAATCTACCTTCGGCGAGCGGGTGAAGGTCAAATAAGCTCCTGGAATGGCTTCAGCCATCCGCCCCGCGAGGGATCGCTAGACCCATCTCGGATATCCGGGCAGGAAACGTGAGTGCCATGTTGCGGCCACACATCAGGGATTCCGCACTGCAGCGCAGCGTCTGCTACGGCTCATCTGCTGCCCTACATACCTGATTGTGCCTACGACTGGGCGGCAACAAGCATTTCTTGCTTCTTATATCTTACCGTCTGACCCCCTTGCGCGAACGCCTCCAGTTGCCTTGGATCTGCCCCTCCTTCTGCGCCGAGCCCACCACACCTCTCTCCACCGCTATACCTTATCTCGCTTCGACCGACGATACACTTTTCCTACACGTCTCTTCGGAGACCGCTCTGACACGCCTCCTCGTCATCTCTGCTGCATTGTCGACCCCATCCGCTGTACGAAGGAAGTGACGTGCATCTCATTCGGGTTTCGGGGGTCCGACTACTGGCATACCTTCTTGCGTTCTCCTCCGGCTAGCTTATAGGCAACGCTGTGTCACGCGCCTCACATGCACAGGCATTGTCTAAGAGCACTCAAATCCTGTGGAGATCATACCGCAGCGGTAGCAGCACCGTCTCAGGATCCAAGGGGCATGCTCACCTGCGTTGTTGACGCCTCTGCTGCCACTACTAGGAGAAACAGCACTGGCTATCGTCGGCCAGCTGCATGATGTCGGAGTAGCAGGATCGAAAGGTGTCTTCGTTCAAGACGTCCTCCGCGCATCCCCGGACGATCACTCGCTCACCTCATTGACCGGTTCAGAGGCCTTCTCCGTCCGATCTTACGCTGGCACGCCCCACCGCCCGCTCTCGATCGTATATCATGGGCAACTCTAGCGGCAAGCCTGTCGTACTCACCGACGAGGTCAACCTCAACCACTTCCGTCTGCTCCGCGTGGTGGGCAAAGGAGCTTTTGGCAAAGTGCGCATTGTAGAAAGGAAGGATACCGGGCTTACATTTGCCTTGAAATACATACGGAAGGATGAAGTCGTGAGATCGGAGAGCGTACGAAATATCATCCGTGAGCGACGGATGCTGGAGCACTTGAACCATCCGTTCCTCTGCAATTTGCGGTATAGCTTTCAAGACGTGGAATATTTGTGAGTTGGTGTTTTTGTGTTTGCACCACATTATAAGCGCTGGCCTGTCTAATCACGACCCAGATACATTGTGGTGGACTTGATGACCGGCGGTGACTTGCGGTTCCACATCACACGGAAGACGTTTACGGAAGAAGCAGTCCGCTTCTGGATCGCGGAACTAGGCTGTGCTTTGCGATATATTCATTCCCAAGGCATTGCCCATCGCGACGTGAAACCAGACAACGTTCTGCTCGATTCTGAAGGTCATGTGCATCTGGCGGATTTCAATGTGGCATCAGACTTTACCCCCGGGAAGCAGCTCACAAGCAAGTCAGGCACGCTGGCATATCTTGCTCCGGAGGTCTACAAGGGGAAAGGTTATACCTCGCAAGTCGACTGGTGGTCACTTGGTGTACTCTTCTACGAATGCATATATAACAAACGACCATTCGAAGCGAGTCACCAAGAAGCCCTGGCCGCGGCAATTGTGAAAGCAGATCCGCCCTTCCCAATCACCTCCCCGCCAGTGTCAATGCCCTGCCTACACGCCATCAGCTCGTTGCTGGAGAAGGACAAGAGCCTGCGGATAGGTGCAGTCGGTTTTGGGACCTTTACTGATAATCCATTTTTTCGGGAAATAGATTTCGAGGCTTTGGAAAGGAAAGAGATCGAGCCGATTTTCTGCCCGTCGAGCGATAAAACGAATTTCGACGCAACCTACGATTTGGAGGAATTACTGCTGGAAGAGGCACCACTGGAAGCGCGAGCGCGGAAGCAGAAGCCGCGAGCGGAACTGCGGGAAGATGCTACACAGCAGGAAATACGCGCGGATGAGCTACACAAGATGATCGAGACGATGTTCGAGCCATTCAACTACGAGGTCATGTGTGCGGATAGGGATGAAGCTGGAACGTCCACCTTGCCCGCTACAAGCGTGAGCCAAACGTCTGCACGAACACACACGAAGAGTGGAGCGAACTCGCCTGTGACTCCGGCCCGTACCACGCCTTCGCCTAACACAATGGCACCGTCGCTTGCACAGACATCAGGTAACGCGTCGAGAACTGGTTCATCAGCCGCAAACTCTCCCGAGGGCTCACCACCTTTGGCGACTGCTGCGCTGTCAACTGCATACACCAACAACACGAAGCCGCCACAGCATCAACAGCTTCCAAATGGCTTCCAAAAACCACAACCGCCAGGGCCAACATCTCATCCTCGTCCACATCTTGTGCTGAAACCTCGGGTCGCGACATTTGATGACAACATGCCTCAAAGTCCAGCCTCGGCGCATCCTGCCAAAAGACCCAAGATCGGTTCTCGAAGTACATCCGTGGGCAGTATGAAGCTGGACGAGCACCTTGCCTGGAGCGCCACCATAGCAAATCAGCAAGCTCAAGGCACGACCGGCGAGGAGAGACGCAGCGAGAAGCCCACAGGCATGCTGGGATTTCTGAATCGTAGAAAAGGACGGGATCGTAGCCCACGTGGCAAAGAGCGAGAGCGCGGTGTCCTTGGCAAGGAAGGCGCAAGGGTGGTCATCTCGCAAGGATGAAAAAGTAAGTCTGATGCTGGAAGTGGTCCAGCATACACAGCTTCTCATCCATAATTCGCCCGAGATTGAGGCCTTCTTGGGTTAATACAATGCCGTGGCATCATGCCGGTCCCGCCGAGTCCATGACCTGCCAGGAACAGAATCATGCGAGCTTATTTCAGAAGCCGTGTGCTTCTGGCATGCGCTGAGCATGGCGAAGCACATTACCTGACGAAAAGCGTCTTGGCGATGCTGCAATACTGCTCCATCCTGATGCACCTACAGGTGCCTTCGCGTGAGCAATAGGTCTGCATTTCAACTCAGAGAAGGCGAATTACCCTCTCACCACAGCTGCAGATCTGGTGGCGAAGCAATGTGGGCCTCGTTGAGTCATTGACAGGAAATCTGAAAGTCTATCTCTCGCGTACTGCCGTTGATGGGCAGACATGACAGAATGGAAGCATAGTCTTGATTACGCAGGATGTGTATTTCCGCTGAGTAGCGATTGGAAAGCACGGCTACATCAAGACGTGCGCAGGTCATGTATATGCTGTGCGCTCGCGGGTTTAGGTCATTGCCATGGGAGAAGCAGAGCCTGGGACTTGTTACTCGCCACTAAGATGCATTTCACGTGCGAGTGAATGTACAGAAGGATTTTTAGGTATCTTCCGAAAGCAGGTAGATCATAGACGCATACTATCATGTTGGTACTGCTCCATCATCACACATAATGGCCACAATTTGGCGTTTCTCAATGCTTTCTCCAAGTTGCACTCGCAGTGCTCTATCTGCCACCCATATAGAAGTGCCGTTGCCGTTCATCAATCGTTAAGTCGTGCTATCTTAAGTGCTTCCGCAGAAATCCCACTCTCTCCTGTCACTATGCCGTGAATGCGTCGATGTCTTCAACCATTCCTTCGATCATCAACTCTTTCCACCTTGCTGATGCCTAGGTCGAGGCGAACATACTAGTCGTCGGGATTGCTTCGCGTGTACCCATCCGATACCACCACGTCGACCTCTTTCCAAGCAGCACTATAGCTCCATCCGCCCAGCCAAATCATCACACTTTCCCAATCACCGGCTCCAGCATCCGTGGGACGACTTCCGCCGCATCACCCTGGAAGAACCAGTCTCCGGCTCGATACCCGCTCGGTGGGGTATCGTTGGCGTCCATGTTGACGACGCAGACCCGTGCTCCGCGATTACGCGCAAACTCGATGTAAGCCGCGGCAGGAAAGACTTTCGCCGATGTGCCGATGACCATGATCAGGTCGATGGGCTCAGGCTCCGCGATGAAAGTATCGACCGTGTCGAGCACGGAGGCTGGTAGAGCCTCGCCAAACCACACTACGCCTGGTCGAAGCAGATGAGTTTGACAGCGTGGACAGGTCGGCAGGTCGTTGGGCGACAGGGTTGGGATGGCCACACTCGCATCGCTGATGTCCACATCGCGAGCTTGTCGGACTGAGGAGGCGGTCACATCTTCGCCCGATTGCGGAATCGCAAGCGCTGGGACGATGGGGTCGACGAAATTCTCCTCCCAGTAGTCACAATGCTCGGAGGTGCAGCACACTTCGAAGAGCGTGCCGTGCAGCAGCTGGAGTTGAGCACGCGGATGATCGGCACGCTGAGACAGGCCATCGACGTTCTGGCTGAGCGTCAGAAACGAGGGCATCCGGCGGCTGAGCTCGGCGAGTGCGTAGTGAGCTGGGTTCGGCGACACGCTCAGCGCCATGTGCCGGCGATACGAGTAGAACTGCCAGACCAGGCCGGGATCGCGTTGGAAGGCTTCAGGCGTCGCGAGAGAGACGCTGTCGTGTGTGCGCCAGAGACCACCGGCGCCTCTGAAGGTTGGAAGGCCTGACGATGCGGATAGACCAGCGCCTAGCAGAGCAAGGACACGTCGTGACTTCAGCAGGTGTTGGTGAAAATCGTCCATCCCATTCTCAAGGGTCATGTAAGGCCTGGTAGACATTGTTGGCCGGGTTGAGCTGATTCTAGCCGCACGTCTAAAGCCAGCAAGTGCTGATGTCCGCCAGGCAGAGGACGAGGAGGTAGAAGTGTGTTTACTCATGTAGCTCTTGTGGTGGTTTTCATGGAGAAGAAAGAGATGGAGTGGGGTGTAACAAACGGTGACTGACAGGGGTGACCTGCAGGGCTTGTACCTTGCTTCCTGGAGCAATCTTCGTATGAATGAGCCTTCTGAGGTACAGATTCAGACTGGTTGCAGTCATTAGAACTTATTCTTGCTTGGAATCGTGTCGTCTAGCTCTATTGACGTAAGCATATGTGTGCTAAGATGGATAGAGGGGTGTTCACTCCCTGACCGCGTTTCGATGTATTTATATAGTTACGGGTGCTCAACCAAACAAATCGAACCGGAATGTTACAGTGTTTGTCCTTCCTTGCTCTGTTCTTTCAGTATGTGGTTACGTTAAGCTCTTTGCCACTTTAAAATAGTATGACGCCCGCGACTAGAAGTCTACTCGTGTTAAATCTAGTAGAGAGGGTCACAAATAGAGCTAGGCTGTGCTAAGCATGGTCAAGAAAGGCGCGTAAGATAGGTAACCTTAACAAAATTTCTTGCCGTATATTGCCCCTAAATAATGTTATAAGTGAGGTCTGCATCAGCTTCCCAAAACCAAACAAAGAGAATAACCAGAGCTGTTCAGCGACTGCTCTACGAGATTTCTAGGGACAAGACTGTCTACACGGCGCCGCATGCCTAGCGACTCCTGTTCGCGTCCATATCAACCTCATACGCGAGGTCTGTGGCGACCAAACGTTGGTCCTGTGTTGATGGCCTCTGACTTCACCACATCTGCATTAGCCACCATGAATGATTTCAGGTTGGCGGCATCCCCGAGTGCCCGCATGGCTAGGACCGCAGAGTGCTTGTGCTCGTTCGCCATGCTGACATAGTAGGACTTGTCGCCGCTGACCACCCAGATGTGGGAGTCCGGAGCTACACATGTGGTGTTCTTGACAGCGACCTATTGAGGGCGGAGAAGGTCAGCTGATGTTCGATCTTGCAGCGATACGGGAGGAACTTACTGTTTCGTCTCGCTTTTTCTCCGGTATACTGTACGAGGCTCCCGTGAGAGTCGAGAGCTGCTCATTGCAACACGTTCCAGCGTCGCTAATGTTGTGTCAACATATGCTTTCCGACTACGCATTGCCACTAAACGACTTTCTACACGACTACTCACATGTTGTTACACACCGTAATCGTGCAGTCGTTGTTGTTTTGTCGAGAGAAGAATCTGCCTTGGATCGTGACTCCCATCCCGGAAGCGGTGTTGTAGAAGTCACCCGAATCGTAAGCTATGGTACCAGCCTGTGAAACACCACAGCAGGAGTTTTCGGCCAGATCGGTGCAGCCTGTGGCGAAGTTGTCACAGCCGTCGTCAGTGTCATCGTTGGTATAGAAGCGTGCGTCGACCTCTACCTGGGCTAAAGCGCCAGTGAGGAAGCCGAAGGCGGCCAGGGTCGCGAAGAGGTACTGCATTGTGAATGGATGATTGGATAATGGTCAATTCATTTAAGGCTTCGAGGGTGATTGAGGTCAGGCAAGTATAGGAAATGGCGTTGGCTGGAGAGATTTATCTCCATTTCGTTCAGCGTACTGATCATATCCATAGGTACGTTTCGAACTCATGGCCATGTACTCGATCGGAGGTATTTTGAAAGGATTTGGAGCTTTGGGTGGATAAATGGAGGACTCGACCTATACTGACCTTGCATGACCCAATACATACTGAGATCGACCTCAGCTTGACCTTGCATGAACCGATACGTACTGAGATCGACTTCAGCTTGACCTTGCAGCGCTCAATCTGTCGCGGATCTCGCTTACACCATTTGCACTGTATGTGCAGTCCACAGGCGCCGTCCTGTCAATTAATGTTGGTGTCTATGCACTGGCAGCTGACCTGTCGTCATGGCGAGATCTGCCTTGTACTACAACAACGCCAGCGACTTGCATCAGATCCCACGATTTCATGTCTAGACAACTTCCTAATGCTTCATCAAATTCGACTTGATTGCTGAGAACGATGGCAGGCTCAACACCACAACACGTCGAGCCGGACCCTATTCCTACTCAATGGAACTACACCTTGACTAGCAACTTCTCGCGTGACGGAGTCCCCGCAGAGTGGGCACCAGGGGCACCGCACATCTGGGGTTCTGAGAGTCTGGCCGTTGTCATTGAGAACGAGCCACATCATGTATCATTGAGTCCAGACGACGAATTCATAGCCTTGATGTGCAAGCATTCAGTTGAAATCTTGAAAAACGACGGCACCGGCAGCAAGAGACTTTCTCTTCCATCGACACCTGAGAACTGGAATGTCAATCATGTAGAGTGGCGTGAGAAAGCATCAGTCCAAGAACCAAGCCTGCACGAATATCAGCTTCTGGTCTGCTTCGTTAGTCCAGCTGTACCAGGCCTCGCAATCAGAGACGCGGTAACTCGAGTGTTCAGCTTCGATGCCCAATCTCGGACTTTAGTTCCGGTGCCTGAGCTTACATTTCGATGCTTCCCTTGGATGGCTAGAAGCCGGCACATGCTCGACACGGCTGGTGGAAAGCTTCTTGTCCTATCACGATCTCAAGAAGAGGAGCTATCTACTCATTCCACCGAGTCTCGGTCTGGGCGAATCGAAGTCTGGTCAATGACACAGCACATTCGCTCTTGTACTCTCTCGGCAGAATCGAGGGGTGTGCGGTGGCTCGGATTCAATCCTGATGGCTCTGTCATTGGTGTCGCTTCAACGAAAGATCTCCATCTCTATGATGCGACTTCAGGCTCCTTGAGAAGTACGACGGAAGTATCCGGTGGGCAGATCAATGGAGTTGCATTCTCTCCGGACGGAGGAAAGATTGCCTGTTCAGGTGCCACACGATCTGTTGAAGTCTTAGACATCAATGGAGCACATTTGCACAGTATTGCATTCCAGCCGTACAGCCGAAGCTTGGCCTGGTCCCCAGACGGCAGCAAGTTGGCCTACGGCGCTCAAGGTGGCTTTTTAGAAGTTTTCGATTTGGAATCACGAAGTCCAGTGCAGTCATGGCATTTGGAGTACCCTGACATCAGACCGTCGCCGCTCAATGAGCCAGTGGACATACAGTTTGTTGATGAGGGGCGCAAACTCCTCTTCACTACTGGCATGGAAGGTGGTGTTGAAGTGTACAGCTTTCAAGAAAATCAAAAGCAGCGCTATATGCCAGGGCCCACTAGCGACTTCGTGCTCGGGACCAAGAGAAGTTCTGCTGCATGGTCTATGAGTCAGCGCACAGTTGTCAGTCTAGATGGGGACGGCTGTTTGAGGTTCTGGGAATGTTAGAACTCCTGTGTGTCCAATAACATCTGAATGTCAACCCGATTCTAGTACAGTATCATGAACGACTGTATGCGTATCAGCAAGGCTGATCTGCAACTCAGGTTGGCACGAACGATTGACTCGCCGTGCTGTTGTACACAGGAGAAGTTCGAACAGTATCGGGATTCAACGTAGGCACTTGCCCAGCAAGAGCATATAACCACCAGTACATTTTTCTGACAGCAAGTGTGACAATTTGGAGCGTATATATCATACAAAGAGCGACTAGAGTCACGAAGCATTCCATTTCACCTCCATTTCCATAAACCCTCCACCTTCTCTGTCATGGCACAGGCGCGTCCATCCGACCAGCATCCCGTCTTTCACACAACCTCACCCCTCCGGACACTGCATTTCCGTCGTCCCAGGTGGATCACATCCCGTGCTCCCACTATCAGCATAGCATTTCCCATCACCGGAGCAATAGCAATCTGAGACGGTCAGTCAATCACAGACAAACCTCGCACTCCTCTGCTCCCGGGTTTGACGCACAGTTCTCGATTCCCATGTCAGGGTCCGCTCTGCGAAAGGTAATTAGAGTCTATGCATATAGTTGATTGTGCTAAGGAGACATACTGGTTCTCACATGGCCCGACTTGAGCCTGAGCTGTGATGCTCAAGAGCAGAGTGCTGAGGATGAGGTGGAAGAAGTGCATCTTGGATCGACTATCACAATCGGGTTGGTTGGTGGATAGTAAGACTGAGATGCTGTCCCCTTGATTGATCGAACGGGGGATTCATAGCTATTTCTTCTCTAACAGGTTGTACATCGATCTGCTGTCGTTGGCATCCGGTTTGGAAGGAATGGAAGCGAGCTTGCTAAAATGACTGTGCATCCGCACTTGCCAGTGCAGTCAGCCTGTTATCGAATCCTTCCCCGGATGCGCGGTAAGTATTGCACTTGGCAAAGGGAAAGTACTCTACAGGTTACGAGCGTCTTAATCTAGAGACCAAGTCTGGGAGTGAAAGCGAGTGTTTTTCCAGCAATTGACATGTGATTGATATCTAGGTTATCTTGGCCCCATTTTGCAGTAGTAGTCTTACGAGAGAAGTGTCAGCTATCCCGACTGCTGTCTCCAAGGGTGTCGCTCCCACTGCGTCCGTACGGTTGGGGTCCGCAGAATACGACAACAGCATTTTCGACATCTCCAAGCTTCCGTGTCTCACCGCAAGGATCAGTGCAGATGTACCCGAGCTATCCATCGTGTCCACGGACGCGCCGTTCTCGAGTAATATCTTGACGATCTCAATGTGACCAAGAATGACGGCTTTATGCAGAAGCGGTTGTCGATGTAGCGGGTCAGTAGATACAGACCACACTGTAGAGAGTGTTTCCGGAGTGTCAGAGATACTCTCACTGATGCATGACGTGCTGGGGCCAACCCGGTTGTCTACGGGCATGTCGGGCGCAGTATTGGTGCCGTAAAGCGTTGTCTCGCTCCAATCATACTGTTCCTGTTCTATCAGTCTCTCACAGTACCACCGCATGGTGGAGCTAGCGACTCACACTCGTAGGCACTGCAGAAATGCAGCTCTGTGGGAAAAGTACTTCTAATGTTCCGGATTGTCCATGCATCGCATGACCTTCGAGCAGAGGAACGTCGGAGCTACACTCGCTGCCAATCGAAGGCTCACTGCCTTCCCATGACACAGCTCGCCCATTGCGTGAGTTCTGAGACTCGCTAATGCTGGTAATCAGCTTTCTCTGCTTCGAGTAGTGATGTCACGCCGCGCTCATGAGAATCACTGATATACGTACGCTCCAAAGCGGCCACCCGTCAAACCCTCTCGACCATTGGCAAGTGTTTGGCGCTGCTGTTGTCGCTGACCTTGAACAGTCTCAGCCATAGGTCATAAAAATGCAATGTGAGCAAGAATTTAACTCACGCGAGCGCCTTTTTGATTCGCGATTTTGAGTTCTTGTCAGAGCTTTTTGTTGTACGTCTTGACCATCAACCAGATTCAATTCGGAGAGAAAGTCGTTGGACATGCTTCACTTGGAGCCGCTCTAGATAGAGCTGGACAGAGCATTGAGTGAGGCTCCTAGGGAAAGAATCTGACGGCTAATTTCTGAATGGCTTCCACTGAGGCCTCAAGAGGACTTCATCCAGCAATTGCGGACAACATGATGGAAAATTCATAACAGCTTAAGGGAGGCATGTAGCATTGAAGTCTATGTGTGTCTGTGATCTACATGCCTGTGGTAGGGTAGCATCCAGTTCTTGACCACCTCTGGTCATCATCCTTCCGGAGCTTGGTCCGCGGTATTGTGAGGCTGAGGCAGGGTAGATACCGGTCAACCCCTGCCAGAAGGATCAGAGCATCACGACCTTCGTAGCATGCGGCTGCCAGCAGATTGATCAATGATCCTTCAAAAACACCTCCGCGGGATGTAAGATGGTGATATGTGCGCTGAGATGGAACAGAGGAGGGATGTCCGCAAGCCTCGACGTCAATGTGGAGAAGTCAATGCTTTCCTGGGGAAACCGGCGCTAGTGGAGAAGGTGTGTTTCTGGTCAATCACTCACACGACACCTGCGAACCTCTTATCTTCCGCATCTTCAGTCTTCGTCCACCTCGCCATACTGCCATCTTCCAAACTGGCGGAGCTATGAAGAGACCACTGATACCGGCATTACTCCGAGCTTTGTCGCCGCCAAATCCATCCTTCCGAACCAGACCAATCCTCTGCGAACGAGCTGGCCTTGTCACTCCAGCCTGCATATCTCGGCGTGGTCTGGTGTCTGCGGCGCATTATAAGTTTGGCCAGCCCTTACACGAGACGCATCCGCATCTCATACGCCCGGGAGAATGTGTGTATGGATGGATGCACGGATGACGCAGAGTCTGAACTAGACTAACAGCTTCCTTGAGTGACCCCTGGCATCACTGCTCTCGAATATCACCATCGGCGAGCCGCACTTGCAAGTAAACTGCCGAGGAATAGCATTGCGATCTTGAAAGCTGCGGACATCAAATGGCGGTCAGGCTCGGTCTTCCACGACTATTATCAGGACTCCAATTTCTTCTACTTGACGGGTAGGTCTTCATGTCGTGTCCTCAGGAACATGTGGGGCCATACGAGCTCACACACCATCTTGCAGGTTTCAACGAACCCGATGCTCTAGCTGTCATTGGTAGGTTCGTCATCCGGTCTCGCTCTCGACTCGAAATTTCACTCACACCTTTGCAGAAAAGGGACAGTCTGACGTCGAATACACATTCCACCTTTTCGTACGGCCGAAGAATAAGGACGCTGAAAGATGGTCCGGTGCACGATCAGGGATACAAGCTGCTCAAGATGTATTCAATGCAGATGAGACGGGAGACATTGACAGTGTTGCGGTACAGCTGCCCAAGCTTCTTGAGTCGGCCAGAACGGTCTTTACAGACCTTGCATACAAGACGTCATCACACCAGCGTGAGTCTGGACATACATTCAGGGAGTACATGAACGGTACTCCCAGAACAGACTTCATCGAAGCGCTGGAGAAGTCACGATGCACGGTCAGACGGCTCAATCCGATCATGGACGAACTGCGAGTTGTTAAATCCGAGGCTGAGCTTATGTGCATGCGCCGAGCAGCATCGGTATCTGGCACGGTCTTCACTGACACTATGCGTAAATCCTACACCACCGAGAAGCAAATAGGTGCAGACCTCGCTCACGGCTTTCGGACTGGTGGTCTGGATGGGGAAGCCTATGTGCCAGTCATTGGCGGTGGTCAGAACGCATTGTGCATCCACTATGTCGCCAACAACGAAGAGCTCAACCCTGATGATCTAGTGCTTGTTGACGCAGGTGGCGAGTACGGTGGATATATTACCGACATCACGCGGACCTGGCCAGTAAGTGGCCAATTTTCTGATGCACAGCGCGACCTGTACAGCATGATCTTGAAGGTCCAAGAATCTTGCGTCAAGTTGTGCCATGAAGCAGCGGATATGACGCTCAACAAGATCCACCACATCTGCGAAGATGGCCTGGAAGCGGGTCTCAAAGACCTCGGCTTCGACATGTCGAAACCAGATGCTCTGTCGTTGCTTTTCCCTCACCATGTCGGCCACTACATTGGGCTTGACATCCATGACACGGGCACCTTTCCGAAGACTCACCTTCTCAAGCAAGGATACTGCGTGACTGTCGAGCCGGGCATATATGTGCCAGACGACACCAGGTGGCCGGAACATTTCCGCGGCATGGGTATTCGCATTGAAGACTCGGTAGTTGTGGGGAAGGACAAGCCGGAGGTGCTGACTTACATGGCCGCCAAGGGTGTTGATGAGATTGAGGCTCTCAGGCATGATTGAGAGTGCGTACGATGTCTGTGGTCCCTTCGATCCAAGATGACGTCGAAACAGGACGACATTTGGATATTTGTGAACGATATATATGACGGCGGCTACACTTCGACTAGATTGTAGGATACATGTAGATGAGTGGAGATATACTCGCATTTTTCATTCGATTTTTCCGTCATTCTGTAAATGAATGTCACGTCCAACCATGCGTCTTTGCAGTCGAAGTCAATGCCGGCTTAAGCGTCAAGTATATCTGCTGCGAGCGTAGTGATCTACATGAACGGAGCTGGAAAAGTGACCCGAGCGTGGAGCGGAATTGTGCGCCATACTCCTCTTTCTCATTGCCGACATCACGAGACGTCACTTCAGTCCCAGTCGCCCGAGGATTACACAAGTGATCTATGTATTTGATCTCCTCTCGCTCGTGCACTATGAACGTTGTGCGAGCTTGAGCATCTATCTTTCGCGTATAAGGAGGATCCAGGTTCGCAATTACTCTACACTTGTTCCCATTCCAGACCGAACAAACTTATTACTTTACGTCTTCTTGGTCCTTGCCTGAAATTCTACCACAGCAAAATCGCATATTGCGTGTTGCGTAAGATCACACGAGCATTGTTGATAGTGAAAATACCTCTCCATTCTACTTTGCACAATGCCTCATGCCGAGGGAGCTTATACCGAGTTCACCCCGAACCAGTATCCTCCATTTCCCGATGGCTTTCCCTTCGTCGAGCTCGCGACACTTTCCTTGAAGAAGCTTACGGAGAACGATGCAGATGAGAAAGATCGTGCTTTCCAAGCGTTCAAGACCCGTGGCTTTGCGTACCTGGAGCTTCCTGGCACTGAGGAGGGCGACACCATCGACCGTGGCGCCGATGAGCTCTGCCAAATCGCGGAGCAGATCTTCCGCCTCGATATCGAGGAGAAGAGGAAGTATCTTCCAGGTAACAAGGAGCTGTTCGGGTATGTCTATATATCTTGTTATACTGTAAACCCTACTGACACTTTGTTCTGTTTAGCTACAAGGTTGCTGGCGCCACCATGACCGACAAAGATGGCACGAAAGACACGGCAGAGTTCTTTAACGTCTCCAAGAACGATATGATCATCCCTGATTCTCAGATGGCGCGCAAATGGCCCGAGCCGGTCATGGCCAACAAGTCGCTGTTCGCCACGTATGATCGTGCTGCCCATGCTACCGGACTTCGAATCATGGACATCCTCGCGGACAAGTTGGGCATCGAGGGTGAAGAGATCCGCTCTCGCCACCGCATCGAGGACCCAGCTGGAGACCACGTAAGACTGACTCGCGGTCCTCCTCGCAAGCACGCCGAGATGCCTGAGATTCAGACGCCCTCTCACACAGACTTCGGCACCATCACGATTCTGATGAATTGGCTGGGCGGCTTGCAGGTCTGGAGTGCATCTTCTCGCCAGCCTGGCAAACATGAGCCCGATGTGCCCGGCGAGTGGCTATGGGTGAAGCCCAAGAGGCACTGCGCAATTGTCAACCTCGGCGACGCGGCGGTCAAATTCACCAATGGTGTGCTGTGCTCGGGGCGACATCGCGTGGTTCCGGCGCCGGGCGAGCAGGGCAAATGGCCGCGGTACAGTATCGTATACTTCGTGCGTCCGACGGACCACTGCCGATTGAAGACGCTCAAGGGCGCTGGTGTACCTCCGGCGGAAGATCAGGATGAGCAGGGTATCGAGGCGAAGGAATGGATCTTCGAACAGGCCAAGGTCTTAGGGACGAGGTTTCTTGATAATTAGAGCCTGCTCGAGCTGCGATCGTGATACGTGCACGTCTTCGCCATATGTACTTGACATGGTATATCTGTACAGACGACGACGAGACCAAAAGCAATATTGTTCAAAACCGAGCATTGTATGTAGACAATGATAGTGATGCATCATCCTCAGACACATGAGTAGACTCAATCCTACATCCTGGGCTGCATTGTCGGACTCGCACTTCATTGTATAGCATAGACCATGGGACGGTATCCTACGCAAGATAGGATTTCGTTGTTTTCATACGAAAGCAAGGATCATCGTTGATCTAATAGCCTAGCTATTGAAGAAGCTTTTGTCCATGGTTCTCGTGGTTGGAACTTTGGACCGGGAACTATTGTTGGCGTGATTTCTTGAAACTGTCACATCCAGCCTCGATGAAAGGATGGGAGGCTGGTATGTTCGCAACGACCACAATGCTAGCGAGGCTTATGCAGTAAATTTCCAATTGTAAAAATGAATACTGGACGAGCCTTGCTGCTACTGATCACAATGTATGTCGTAGCGATAGGCGCAGCGACGAACACTATAACATTGGGTCGGCCTCGAGCGCCACACAGGGTAATACCATGCTAATCAGATTCCTGTTTTACAGCAATTTAAAGACACATACTGTATGTACATACATATATCTACACTTTCTATAGGGGTTGTAGTGGCCTGGCAAGATGCACAAGTGAGCACCCGCTCGCATCCATACATTTGAGCCACTTGGAGCATAGAGTTCTGGCTGCCAGACGGGCGAAGGAGCCGTACGGAGGAGCCTTTCGAAGGAGACATGAGCACCCACTAGCGCCCGGTCGGTTCGACCAACTATACAGCGCGAGACCTCGTCGTGGATGCAAGACGAAGGAGCCGTCTGGAGGAGTCGAACGAAGGACAGTTTGAACAACCGTTCGCTCCCGGCTTTCCGAGACCAACCAGAGCTCTGAGAGACGAGGCTGTCGCTGCATGAACATGCGGACTTCCATTAGAGGCCGACGAGCTTATGGTCGTTGGAACCAATCAGACTAGATGAGGTGCATATTCCAGATCAAGTATGGTGCTTGAGCGATGCTTCGCGCTTGATCGATTCTTGGGAGGCAGCAATAGGAATCAAAAACTCGGCGTTATGAAGCTCTAGTCTATATTGTGATTAAAGGTCGATGACCGTGGCACTCAGTTGACTACGAGGCGTCCGCAGTGCGAAGCTTCAGCTCTAACGGCTTGCTATACTCTCTGCGCGACAACTTAATGACTGAAAGTGAGGCCATACCGAGTCAATGGTCTATTCGATTTGTATTGGGTGACAAGAATTATATACAACTTATTTCGGATTGACAAACCTTTACAAGGGCTGATTCGTGAACATCCAAGACCCTGGGTATATGTTACTTTTGGGTTTGGCAGGCTGCTGCGCAACCAAAGGGGCCTGTTCACGAGCGGCTTGTTCGTGATCTGAGGGCCTATCGTCCTTCTGAACCCCACGAGTCAGATTAGTCTCCTTGTTGTATGATGAGACCGAATCACTACTCACCTCGCCATGCCGCTCTTTGAGTACTTTGGAGCCACGCATAGACCCGTTCGCCGTGTGCTCATCTGAAGACGTGGCGCGCTTTCCGTTTGCGTTGAGGACGCCAATGCCACTGGGGCCGAATGCGGATTCTCCATAGAATTTCTGCTTGCTACCATTTCCAAGAGTATACCCAGCTGGTTCCCGTTCTGTTGCCCCCTCGACCTCGACCGGCTCTTCGATGATTTGACCTGGGTTCGGTGGGGTCTCATAGCCGATTTCAGACATTCTTGACATGCCTTGGCGATCGCGCTTCGCCTGCTCGTACGTTGAGTGAAAGGGACCAATAGGGCCGCCAACCCCATGCACCGTACCATTGAAGATCATGCTCTCCTCAAGCGAAGCCATTGAACGCTGCTGGTTCGCATCATCGTAGACCTCACCTCCAACCGCCTGGGGAGGTGGCGGTGGATTGCGGCGCGTTGTTGTCTTGACTGTCTCCCGCCATCGATTCAGGATGACGTCGGGATCGTAGTTGTCTTGAGCGAATGCAGAGCCGTGTTGAGTGCTCTTGACTTCTTTCAATGCGTCATTTGTCACGGGTAGAGTGTGTGGTGGGTGCAAGAGATAATCGCGAGGTAGCTGACAACGAGACAGACGATCGTACTCGCTCTCCAAATGACGGACTCGATCTCGAGCGGTTTCCAGTTGTGCAGTATAGTCCTCTTTTGATTTTGTCGCCGTTGCAAAAGCACGGCAGAGCTCCAGATTCCAAGCCACAGCACGTTCTGCTTCCGTCACACTTTGATCCCAATGCTCAAAGGCGCGTTCGAGATGCGCTCGATGTTTGAAAGAATTCGCGTCAGAGAAGTGACTCCATCCTTCCTCGCGCGCGGTCTTCATACGGGCAGAGATCAAGCGATTCAGTACTTCATACTGCTGTCGGCCAGGTGGCTTCAATGGCCATGATTCGGGAGACGGAAATGGCGTAGGGCTGAATAGTGTTGACGGTGCGGAAAGTAACGCAAGGCAAAGACCCGGGAACGACAACGAGAAGAAATCCACGCCCTCGAAGGCATTGAAGCTCTCAGTTTTCTTGCTAGCAGCCTCGAGACTGCCGAGCACTTCACGCAGCGCCAGTTCTGTGATTCGACCCATTTCAGCTGCTTCGTGAAGCTTCCAGATACTCTCATTGTCCCGCTCTGATCGAGTGTTCACGTTCGGGGCCGGCGCATTACGGCGCATCTCCTGCATTCTTTGCGCCTGGCCGGTTCTTGCTTCGGTATCACTATTACGAGAGGATGAGCGTGCTGGTAGATTTGGAATCATCCCAGTCGCATGCCAATTTGCTGAAATGAAGACTTTCCGATGCTCTTCAGGTCCAGGGCGCTGGATAGGTGGCTCCACCGGGGAGGTCTGTCTATCGGGCCAAGAAGTTGTTCGCGCATTGATGCTTGGACTTTCATCCTTATCCCCAACTCCCCTTGTGCCCGCCTCGCTCGTGCTTGCTCTTGCGCCAGATCGAGGCTGTCTTCTGGTGATGCCACCTCTGATCTTTCGGATCTCGGCGACATCATGCACACCATCTGCAGGCTTTGGGTTCTTCGGTTTGATGTACAGATCCAAATGTCTTCCGAGACTAGAGGAAGTGAATGCCTGACTGCAAAACGGGCATTGCCTATCCTTGGACGTTTTGGACGCGCTTCTGTCACCTGCATCCTGTTGCGAAGGACTTGATGCTGCGGTCTGCGCACGCTCTCCTCTGTCCTCCTCTTCATCCATGGCTAACGTGTTGTTCTTGTCTCCAGATATTATGCGTAAGCTTGTACATTTAGTGCATCTCTAAGCAGGCCTTCGACGTGGTCATCGAGGTCTGGTGTGTACATATATCGACATGAGGGAGATATGTGATTAAGAATAGTGAGTAGATCCACGCCGTGATTGTGGAATCAGTGCATTGACGAGCATTCTAGTACTGATCAAAGCTCCAAGTTTGGCTGACTGATCACGACATGGAAATACGAGAAATACGAAAAGTCTAGCAGCTGCACATATCACACCAGGAACATGATGCTTACGACAACCTACATTAGATCTCTTACTGAAATTCTGACCAACTTCACAAAGGCGCTGTGAAGTTGGAGAACGACCATGCTCCCATCAGAATAAGCTGCTCTGATTGATCAGTTACAGGTCAGTACGATCTACAAACTCGAGGACATCATGACCTGAACATATATATACATATATATACGTGGTCAGCGTTCCAACATACTACATGCGCATCTATCATTGTAAGCATCTTTCTTGTTGCTCTACGCCCTTCAATACTCACAGCAGCGTCAGGGTAGAGGTCGTGAAACAAGCGTCCAACCGAACATCGCGATTCTAACCGTGACTAAAGTCAGTACTGCGGTTCCGAGCTGATGCATATACTCGGGCCTATGACTGAAGCTGTATTATCTTGTTGAAGATCAGAAGAGAGCTCGTTATCGATGGTCAATGTCGGATTCAGTCTGACTCAACCTTGACGATCCTCGTATAACTGGCTTGTCATTATGGAGGCTTCCATCACACAGCTAGGTGTGACCTGTTGGGGGTATTTTTAAGTCTCATCCATCCCGCAGTCGATGTCGAAGCCTTTGGATCTTCCACCCACTTTCTGTCTTCATCCCTTCACTGCATACCCGGACTAGCACACTGAGACTCCTCCTTTGGCTGGTCACAATGCTGGTCCTCCCGCTTGTCATCCTCAACAGCGTCCTTGCACTGGCAGGCACTTTGCACCACGGCATCAGACTGGACTATCAAGTCAGGTTCGACCGCTACTCGACGAACGCGCCCGCGTCAGATCCTTACAGCGGTGAGGCCTGCGATACCAAGTCCATTGGCAGAGACACCATCGGATCTCCCAAGTGCAAAAGCTGGCGCAAGGCCCTCCCATTCGACCACTTCACATACATGTGGAAGCCGCATGATCCCTTCGGCGAGGGCGACTGGGAGCATGGCGACGCCTCCAAGTATGGCAACTGCACCATCAAGGTGTTCGAGATGCACGACTGCACTGGAGCACTGGTTGCACAGATCAACAACGCGAACGACCCAAAGTCGGAAGCTAATTGCGAGACGGTTGCCGGCAGGGGCGGTCGTAGCGTGTTCATTGGGTGCTATGGCGGATACGTTCATTGATCAGCACTTTGCGATGCAGCTTCATTTACAGAATGCTTTTCCTGCTTGTAGTGCTGCACTGTGTCCTGGAGCATAGTGAGTGTTGGTAGACCACTAAGGACGGCAAGCGAGACAGACTTCGTTCACGTCAAGGTGATGAGTGTTGGACAGGAAGCCTTTCGTGCCAACGCATCTTTGGTTCTTACGGTCTTGACATCGAAGAATTCTGGGTGGCTGTTCGGACATACGTGAACACATAGCAGCTTCTGCGCTCCAAGCTGACGCCTTAGCAATTCTCACAATGGAATGGAAATGTCCTCATGACCATGAGCGATACATGTCCCAATGCATCTTGATTTCGTGTTCTAGTCGTCAACGTATACTATAGATGCTGGAATCGCTGAACGCTATCAAATCATGTAGTTCGAATGCTTGCCGATAGCCAGACAAGTTATAGCCGGCCGTGTTACCATCACATCATCTGTCCAACCTTCGTTGGTAAAACACAATGTATGCCTCCTCGTTTTGGAGGCTTTGGGCTCCTTTGAGGTCTTCGGGATCAAAGTCCGATACCCTCGTGTCATTGAACCATCGCCATCGTTTTCTCGCCCTGTCCTTCGCCGCAGTGATGTAGTGGCCGGATTGCATCGTCTGTCCGATATGCCGGACAACAGCGTATGCATCGTACAGGTATGGCGGTGTCATGCTCTCATCATATCTCGTGACCTCAGTTCCATAATTTTGTTCGATGTATTTCATTTCTTCAGGACTTGGTTGAGGCAGCGTATATGGACCAAGATCAAGATTCTCCAACGGGAAGTCCACAGGGATGCGGACTTTGCGTGCCGAGCTGCCGTAAGAAGCGAACCTTTTGAAGTGTATTATGAGGAATTGCGGAACACGCGTGATTGTGATACGTTTGGTGGCTTCACGCTGAGTTTTGCAACGTGGACAGTTCCACATCTCATCTTTGTTGAGCAGCTCTTCAGTGCAATAACTTTTGAGACAGTCCTGCAGTGTAGGGAGCCGACCGTTGGCCCACTTGCGCGGCTCTGTAGGTATCTCAACAGAGATAGACGTGAACGCTTCGTACTTGGAAGAGGTAAAGCCACAGGTTGTACAGGTCAACTTACTCAAGTGCTGACCCCCCAGAAGTTTGTTGACGAAAGATAAATCACGATGAATGTACCGGTTCCATTCTGTCTTGGCTACAAAGAGCTTCGGCATACTCTCGCGTTTGGCCTCCTCGGCATCCGTGAGTTGGCGTAGAGGAGCTCTGTCCCAATTCTCATTCAGGTCTTCATGCAAGCAATCTAAGAGGAAGTCCAAGAAATCTTTGGCATCTTGCTGCTCGCCGTCGCTCTCAAATCGTTGCAATGCTCGACCACAGAATTTCCTGAAAGTCGTAGGGCGCACATAACCGACATCATCCTTCCAAAGATTTCGGATAAGATTGCTGTACAACTCAGCCATGACGCCTTTCGAGTTTGCGCGCCAGTTGTCTCGTTGTATTGAACTTTTGAAGCCATCTTCCAGGAAGTATGAGCTGAGAGGTGTAGTAGCAAGCAGAGCTTGAATCGTAGCATTCATATAACATGTGTTACCAAAATTGGTCAACCCGACACGCGGCAGCCGGAAATTGGCCGCCAGATATTTCGGAGGGATATAGGGCGCTCCAGAAGCAGTCCGACTTGTTGGACTTGCAACGGCCACAGCTCGATCGGATACTCCAGTATAGCTCATGCGCGCCGCTGCTGGAGGCGGCCGAACAGGAACGGAGGGGTATGGTGAAGGAGTGGGCGCCGCAGGATATAGGGGTACCTTCGCAGGTATTTGTGGAGGTGGCCTTACTGGCTTAACGCTCGCGAATGCGTGTCGATCAAGAGATCCTGCCTCTGGAAATCGTGCATTGAAGTCGCGAATGACACTACCATGCTCATCATCGCCATCAAGCACAGGGCCCTCCTCAGCCACGATCGTTTCGTCTTCTACGTCCTGACGCATCGTAGGGGGCAAGACTACGCTTTCTGCTCTAGCCCGTTCACGCCATGACTTTTCCTCCTCGGGGTCGAGAGGATTGTAGTCGCGCATCCTTCTTTTATTGACTCGTAAGTGACCATGGCCGTTTGTAGAAGGGGTGGCCATTGGTCGTCTTTGCAACGGCCGACCTTGTTTGACTTGTGCGAGCGTGTTTGTTGTTGCGAGAGCTGGCGGTCCCATGAGATCAACCCACGCCGCCAGACCGCCGATTAACAAGATTGGAGGTCTGTGTAATGGTTTGTCTTGATTGAAGTCGAACAGCGACTCATGAAGGAACTTCAATTTCGTCTCTGCAACACTTACAGGCTTTTCCAGGTATGTTGAAGATGATGACTCAGCATCATAATATACCACCAGGTCAAATTTGTCTCGATGGTAGAACAAATCCTGTTCGTTGTCTGGCGAAAGTACCATACTCTCGAGTAACTCATCTGCGCTCATTCCCGGGGTGATTGATATCGGCTCAATGCATATCACACTTCGGGCATAGATATGACCCTCGTCAAATTCTTGACGTGACCTGAGGTCGATCAGAAGGATATTGTATCGGTCGAGGTAGTCGTACAGCATCCTTGCTTCTATTCTAGTCTCAGTTGGAACTATCATGCCTTGTCTACGCTGTGCTCTGTCGGTACCGGCGTCTCTTGTTACTATGGTCGGAAAGTAATCGCCATTTGGTAGAGGACCGTTTGGCGCATTTGCAGAAGCCGAGGACGAGGCTAGCATGGATGATTTCCGGACTGGATTGCTCGCTAAGCTTCGGGCACTGTGTCTTGGAGGAGCTATATTTCCAGTTGTTTGCATGTTCCGAGCAGGACTATAAGTTGCTTTCGGTTCTTGTGGCAAGATCATATCAGTGTGCAGTTTTGCCGGGCCTGAGGGACCGCCATTAGGCATGCCACGAGGTCCTAGTGGCCGTCCTGGCACGGAGCTGTTCGACGACATGTTATCGAACGAGTCTCGCCCATTTTGTGAAATCTGGAAGCTATGCTGGAATTGAGTGTTCGGTCCTTGGTGGGTCGAGTTGCTACTGGTCTCGACCTGCGAGTTGCTCAATCTTGCGAATCGATCTGTAAGAGCATCAACACCCTTTGTGCTATTGGTTCCGGAACTCGCCGCGGACAATGCTCTGCCGTGTAGACTGTCTGGCTTCGGCGAGGGGTTTGGCTTTATTCTGAGCGACTCAGGGTGACTCGCGGCCATGCTTTGTCCATTGATTGTGCGGCTCTCGCCATATATCTGGTCATGAGAGACTGACCCTGAGCTCGCGTGACTTTCGGGTAGTGTGCCATATCTTTGATTGTTGTTGATGATGATCGCTTTTATGTTTGAGTACTGATCACTCATAGCATGAACCCTTTTCAACAGCACGCTCAGCTTTTGCTTCCCTTCTGGATGGCTGATATCAAAGTCGATGCGATCTCGGTGCCGGGGAACGACCTCTGTGACGATATCCGTTGCGCGAACATATTCCACAAATGCCAGATCTGGGCGACGGAAGTCGTTCATGGTCTTGGCTTGATTGAGCCCTCGTTCTGCATCGCCTAGTAGCTTCGCGATCGAGCTGTTTCGGTCATAGCCTCCTTGTGCTTGCGCCAGGAGATCTTTGATATGCATGAATTTGCGATCGCCTGTGCCATTTGCGCTCGGTCGCAACCCTTTGTTGCCCGGTCCTCCATAGACATCGTTGTCGAGATTGGAATGAGCTGCAACAGTGCTCATCTCGACGGTCCAAGTATGGGTTTCTTATGCTTCATGTCGTGGCGTTCGAAGAGAGGGCCATTCGCGGATGATGATCACGAGATGCGTGTGCGAGACAAGTGTTTCGCCTGTAGAGTGAGTAGCCGCCGAGATGTGTGGGATTAGGCGGGTTTCGTTTCAGGACATCACTCGAATGTGTGATCTGTCGAATGCTCTGGAAGATAATGTACCAGAAAGCAGGTCTTGCGTGTCACGCGTGTTTCAGTAATGCTGATATGCGGTTCCCCGAGCCATCCACTGCAGTACATGTCGATGCCACCTGAATTCATGTGTGGCGTCATCCCTCCGCCACCATCCACCGGCGGCTGATTAGAGCTACTACACTTCTAGAGCTTCGACTGGTGATCAGGCATCAAGCACGCACGACACGACAACCGCAAAGGAAGAAATACGACATTCAAGCAGGCTCGTACTGATTACCTTGTCTGAACACCAACCCATGGAGATTCTCGAAAGTACTCAAGGTTTCTCCGACTGACCAGAACACGAACTATCAACAGCTACCTCAGTACTGGACTCCTGCCGCTCAAAGCCTCATATCGCACACCTCCAGCAGCACATCTGCCAACATGGCGTCGTGGTTCGGGAATGCGGCTAATAATGAGCTCGATGCGCAGATCGAGAAGGCCACGGCTTCTTCCTTGGAAGATATGGCGCTGAATCTTGAGATCTCAGACATTATTCGTAGCAAGACCGTCCAGCCGAAAGAAGCTATGCGCAGCCTGAAGAAGCGGATAGGCAACAAAAACCCGAACGTCCAGCTTGCAGCCTTGAACCTGACGGATACCTGCGCAAAGAATGGAGGCAGCCACTTCATGCAAGAGATCGCAAGTCGCGAGTTTTTGGATAACTTGACGAGCATACTCAAAGCAACAGGGTCGGTGGAGGTCAATCGAGATGTACAGATGAAAGCTCTCGAATTGGTGCAGAACTGGGCAGTAGCTGCGCAAGGGAAGGAGAACCTGAACTACCTAGCAGAAACATACCGGACACTCCAGGTAGAAGGCTTCAGCTTCCCGCCTCGACAAGAGGTGGCTAGCAGTATGTTCGACAGCAGTGCACCTCCGGAGTGGACAGATTCGGACGTTTGCATGCGATGTCGCGAAAAGTTCACATTCACAAATCGGAAGCATCATTGCCGCAATTGCGGGAACATATTCTGCCATAGCTGTTCATCGAAGACGCTCCCGTTGCCTCATCTGGGCATCATGCAACCAGTACGAGTAGACGACGGATGTTATGCAAAACTCACGGAAAAGAGTCGTGGTAGTGCGGCACCGCAAAGCCCATCCGGAGGTGGAACTCGGACACTGTGGCAGGACTCGCACATGAGCAGAAGCAGTTCGCGTATACAACCGCGACCGACTAGAGTTGCAGACGACAGCTTCGATGCAGATCTGAGGAAGGCTTTGGAAATGAGCTTGGAGGAGAGCAAAGGACACTCGGGATCTGGCTATATCCCTCAAAACCAGTTGCAACAACCAAAGCCGCAGGCAAGCGAGGTCAGCAAGAGCAATGCAAAACCAGAAGTCGAGGACGACGACGCCGACTTGAAGGCGGCTATAGCAGCTAGTCTTCAAGATATGGAAGAGCAGAAGAGGCTTCACGCCAAGGAGTTGAAGGCACAAGCATCATCGTCGACCACTACACCCTCCACACAATACAAGTCGAACAACCAATTCGAGCTTACACCAGTAGAGGCAGAGAACATCAACCTATTCTCGACCTTGGTGGATCGGCTACAACATCAACCACCGGGGACGATACTACGCGAGCCTCAAATCCAGGAGTTGTACGAGAGTATTGGTACATTGAGACCGAAGCTCGCAAGGACGTATGGTGAGACG
The DNA here is from genome assembly GCA_003012245.1 of Microcyclospora tardicrescens. Classification (NCBI taxonomy): domain Eukaryota; kingdom Fungi; phylum Ascomycota; class Dothideomycetes; order Capnodiales; genus Microcyclospora; species Microcyclospora tardicrescens. The sequence goes on from PXOE01000035.1 coordinate 141,739, forward strand.
ATGAGCAAGCACGATACATTACTCGATCTGCATAGCAAACTCAGCACGGTTGTACGGTATTATGATCGCATGCTGGAGGATCGAATGGCTAGTGCATACACGGCAAATCGATATGGCCAGCCGGCCGGCCGCAGTATGTATCCGAATCTCGCTTCCAACCCCAATATCCCTGGAATGGCAAATGGCGGAGGTGGTGCAGAGAGTTACTATACCGGTGGTGCCCCACAGATGGACTATCCGGCAAGTGGTGCAGCGCAACCAAATGCATATGCTGGGTATCAGCCGCCTCCATCAAGTCAAGCACCATATCCAAGCTTCGACAATGAGCGTGCCAGTACCTATGGTGCGCTACCTGCAGAGGCATCGTACTATCAACAACAAGCTCAGCAACCACCCTACCAACAGCAAGCGCAAAATCCCACTTCATACCCGCATCCAGGCCCTATAGATCACCAACGCTCCTCCATGCAACCTCCGATTCAAGAACCCCAGCAGTATTCCCGCAATTCTTCACAATATGCGCCGTCCCATACTTCGCAAACCTCCAATCCTGCAATTCCATCGCCCTCTCTAGAACACCAGTCGGCCTCGTTCTACTATGCCGAGCAGCAACAACAGCCGCAAGGTGCAGGACAATCATCAGCACCTACACCACAAGTACCTAGTCCAGAGGCGTATCACCAACAAGTTCCTCCCACAGCATACCAGCAGCAGGGACTTCCTTCCCAACCGCAACCACAATATCAACAGCAACCGCAGATCCAGCAACCTCCAGCTCAGCTTGTACGACAGCCGTCGCATTCACAACAATACTACACGGCACAACCGCAGCAACCCGTGCAACAGATGTGGCCGCAGGCACCTGCAGCACATGGAGGGTATGGGCAGGAGAGTTTCCCCAGCGCTCCACAGCATGCTCCTGCGCCCGCCAAGGAGGAGAGCCTGATAGAGCTTTGATGGGCCGACGGATGTGCTTAGCTTAAGGCATCAGGGCTTCGTCCTTTCATAGATGGCAGAGCTGGCGATTAAGAGTGCGACTCCGCGAGAATGTGGTCTTTGTAAAATGATCCCATCACAGTCGAGCTTAGCAGAAGATATGTATGTACCAAAAATGCCAGCACGTGTTATCCATGTCCCGCCAGCTTCGAACGCGCAGTGCTCCTTGTACCACGACGTTCATGGTGCATTTTGTGTTGACTGTTTCCTTACGTGTATGCTTGAGTACCTATCCAGCCTTCGCGCATGAAGTCAGGTCCCGTGTGCATTGAGTTCGGACTAAAGATGCGCAAGGCATGTCATAGATGCACCAAAGTTGAAACACAAACACGTGCGTCTCAGATGTCATCGCATCTTGTCCCTCGCACCCTATAGGCCAACGTCACTCAGCATAATTCATACGGCGGCACAGTAGCACGACAACGATGATCATACCAGGCTCATTTACCTCGACCGTAAAAAATGCCGCAGACATCCGCCCTTCATCGTTTTGTTCTCTTCCCTCCCCTCCATTCACCTCCTTCATGGTGAGCGGGCAATTGAGAGTGTCCGCGTCCGCTCCTTATGCTCCGCAACCTACGCGCGCTTGCGCTTAGCCTGTCGGTACTTGGCCTGCTTTCAGGTACTGTCAATGCTCTCTGAACGTCAATGTAACGCGCCCAAGACTAATGAAATAAAACAAAAGCCATCTCACATGCGACCCCTGTCCTGCTGCAGCGCGACGGCTCCATCAACAATGGCGTTGACCTCAAGATCCTGCCCCTAGGCGCGTCCATCACCTTTGGTGAGGACTCCAGCGACGGCAATGGCTATCGCTTGGCCCTGCGTAACATGCTCGAGAACGGCGGCAACAAGGTCGGCTACGTGGGCACGCTCTTCCACGGCACCATGTCCAACAACGCCATGGATGGGTTCCCGTCCAACACCATCGCCATGGTCGACAACAAGACCTCGTTCTACCACGTCTACGACTTCCTGCCGAATGTGATCCTGCTCAACGTCGGCACCGACGACTGCAATCTGCCCGGCAACGATCCCCAGGACGGCGCGAACAGGTACCGTGTGTTCTTGGACCACATCCAGGAGAATGTCCCGGACGCCTTGGTCGTCGTGTCGAGCTTGATCCACAACGGCAAGCCTGATGTGAACGACTGTGTCGCCACGCTGGGACAACAGATCCACCAAGTCGCAATTCAGGCCAATGCCACAGGACAGAAGATCGCGTTTACGGATATGTACGACGCGATTACTGATCAGGTAAAGAACGACCTTGTCAATTTTCATAGTTTGCCACTGTCAGTCCATGAACTGACCAGAATGCTCACACACAGTACCTCAACCAAACCGATCTGACCCATCCGACGGACCAAGGCTACCAGATCATGGCTCAGCAGTGGTACAACACGCTCGTCGAGAACGGAAATCGTATCACGCCAGCCTCGTCCAAGGGCAAACCAGTGCCGTCCGACGCATCCCACAGTGCCACCACACTCAGTGGAGTCATCGTCATCTCGCTAGCTGCTGCAATGGCGCTGATGTGTTCATGATGCAGTTGGAGCAAGTTTCTTGCGTCGTTTTTCCGTGTTTTCGTCCACAAGAGGCGGTTCTAAGTCCACTGCGTTTTTTCAGTGTGATATCGCGTCACGATTATGTATGTGCGAAGTTGAGAAGTGTATACGATAGACGATGCATGGGTCTGGATGACCCGATATACCCCCTTGATTTGTTGTTTAGATATAGACTGCTATATTATGTTTTTTCTTTGTGTTTAGGAATTTCTCCTGTATACTCGCTATTCACGTTCTAAGATGGGCTCATTCACATGGAAACGCTTGGTCGCTAGAGATCAAAGGCATAGCAAAGTGACACGGCCAGTATTCTGAAGCACTGAAAACACTCTTTGCAGGAGATTACGTTTTGTTCATTATTATATGTATATATGCTTCTGAGCGCCCAGCGTCTGAGTACATGTACCTGTATTTACCAGTGAGAATGAACCTTCTCAAATCTCGCTATCATAGGTAGTGCTAGTCCCTGTTGTAGGCTCGCTACCACTTCCCAACTCATTAACACTACTGGGAGGATACCCGCTCCTTGGTAGGCAGTTCAAACGCCACGCTTAGTTCACCTTGCCCTTGGGATTCGATGAGGCGCCACCACCAAGCCATCCAGTACTCCAAGCCGGCAAACGCGCACGGTCAACAACATGATTCAACGCAACGAGAAAGCCTTAATGCTCATATCACAAACGTCACCTGTGGCCGCTCTGCGCATGGAGTCTCCTCGCCTGACGACGACGCCGAAGCAGATGGGGAGCTGGAGCCATATCCACTGTCGCGCGCATCCCAGCCACCGAATCTCTTGGCCACGGTCAGGCAGAGATCGACGATACGACCGCAGCCTTCCTGGTCGAGCCCGACATTGCGGCCGGCAGAGGTGCCGATCCATAGCCGCAGGTTCGCGGCCATGTCTTCGAGTCCGTGAGAGGTGGCGACAGACATGCGATGGTCGGTGTGACTAGTGCGAAGCAGACGATACGCGGCTACTGCTGACAGTAGAGTGAAATCGCCGGGCGCAAGGTGAAGACTTGCAAGCATTTCGTGAGCTCTTCTTTTCGCGACGGGAGATTTAGTAGCGGTGAGAAGCGCAAGCAGTTTGGCGAGCGTAAGAGCCATGCATACGTCCGGCGAAGCAGGGGCATGATTGACGAGATTCATGGTGCCAGCGCTGGTGGAGGTAGTCATTGGGAATGCATCGAGAGCGGCGACGATGTTACTTTCACGCTTGCGATTGAAGAGCACTGCCTTGGCCGCGAGCGTACGCACATGTGTTGCCGACGCCGGAGGTGCGATGCTGTTGGCAAGGAAGATGTAGTACTCTGTATCCTGTGAAGAATGATGCTCGCTGAGGACTTCCACAAGAGTGTCATCTACAGTCATGTTGGCGTACCATGCTGCTACCGCATCCAGCGGTGAACGGATGGCGTGGTCCTCAACGACACTATCTTTGGCAGCATGAGGTGTCAGAGCATAGGCGCTCGGCTTGTTCCACGCAAGATTCCATGCGCGCTGAATCATTTCATCGGTGAGGACCTCATCGCAGTCAAGCTCAAGTAGGCTTGCCAGATGATCGGGAAGGAGTTCGCTTTCATCGCCCGCAGTTGATCGACCTTGAGACTGGGCATGAAGCAACTCTTTCTGGAGTCTCCTTGCAGACTCCCAATAGATCTTGCCAACCTTCTCAGTGAAAGACTTGAAACCAAATATGTTGCCGTAACCCGCGTTTGCAACATCCCAGAAGAACACGCGGAAGTGTACAGCTTTTTGCATCAACCTGGTAGGGCTGTCGGGGAGTGTTCCGCTTGCCATCAGCGTAAGGAGTAGATGGTAATAGCTTACTTCGGCATCCCCACCAGCGAGCTGAGCATCGATGGCGATATCCCAAGCCTTGATCCGTGCCGCTTCTTCCTCCTTGTTGGTTCCGGTAAGCGAGTTGTAGGCTTCTGAGCCGATCAGACGACGAGTGCTAAGGATCGCCATCTTGCTAAGCACGTTGACTACCTCCAACAAGAAGTGTTTAGGGACGTAGACGGTCTGCATTGCAGTTTCCCATGCTTTCCGTCGCACCTCAACAGGCGATGCGAGTGAGGGAGCATGTGGTAAGCGAACTGCTGATCGAGCTTTCTGATGTGGACGTCCTTTCGACGCTGCAAGGAAAGGCATGAGCAGATAGAAGACACAACCAATGACAAGCACGAGCTTGACAAGTGGCACGACCGCCTGTTGTGAGTATGGTGACGAGGTTGAGGCAACACCGATCCCACGTCGGAAGATCTCACCGGGTACAGCAAAAAGACCGCGTGTGTCTTGATCTGATTGCTGGAACCCTTCCATGACCATGACTCCAGCCATGGCTCCCATCATGATTTTATTGACGGCCCCCCCTCGTCGACCATTCGCGTATTGTGGTTGATTTTGTGCATCAACTGGAGGATTTGGTTGCCGTGCATATGTAGGCGGCTGTTGTTGCTGCAAATACTGCGGCTGCATCGTCGTCTGTCCATATCTGGACTGTTCCGGAGGCACATTGAGGAAGGCTTGCGATCCCTCTCTGGACCGTGCAAACGAGCCTGTTGGACTGTTTCCGATGCTCGTTCGGCGATCATCAGACCTCCCAATAGCCGCTTCGACGGCAGCCAATCGAGCCTTGAGCACGTCCATTTCATCCGCCATGTTCTTGTTTCTTTTCTCCAGATGTCGAATGTATTCCGTTGCTTTACCCATGACAGTTGCTTTGTTAAGCTTGTGCGCGGGAGTAAGACCCTCCAGATCTTCATTCCGACTTCCGCCACTTGCTTTGTCCATAGCACGAAGACTTGGCACACTATTACGCAGTTCGACAATCTTGTCATTGAGGTTATTCCGATATCGCTTTTCGATCACGTTGTGAGAAGTTTTCTTAAGCGGCGGCTCCTCCCCATCTTGAGAGCCTTCCTCGTTGGATTCCTTTTGCTGCTTTTCAGCTTCGATATCGGCTTTCCGTTTGCGGCCACCACGCTTTTTCGGTGGCGGTTTGGGCGATGACGAGTCAGACTTGTTCGAAGATGTATTGTTATGGGTGTGGACAGAGGACAAGGGACTGTATTGCATATTGAAAGTGGCAGTGGACGCAGCTGAAGAAGGACCAGTCATGGAGAAAGTGTGCTCGTCAGGACCGGGGGGCATTGTGGACAATGTGAGCTTTTCTTGATATCCATTGTTTGGTGCAGGCCAGATAGGAGCATCTGTGGTGATCGTTGGCGATATTGGCTGTGTGGAGGCTGCGGCAATGTCCATCGCTTGGTCGAAATTGAATGTTGCGTCTTCTGTCGCCCCGAAAAGGAAAGGCTGATCGACCGCGAGTGGATCGGCGGCGAAGTCCAGGCTATCTACTCCCATGATCATCGGCATCTCGTCGATGATCTTGTGTCCAAACCCGTCTACTGGGAAGACATTCTCTTGCAGAGGCGAATCATTCTTGCTGGAGCCCGCGGTGGTCACTGTCCCACCCTCTGGTGAGGTTCCTTCTTGATCGGCCGCTGGATCCCAGCGCAGCCAATCCTCCCAATCCTCGCCATGACTTTCGCTAGGCTGATGGGCGAGCGCGACCTGATCTGGCCAGGTTTTGGAATCCATGTTGAATGTTGGAGAGATCGTTGAATCGGGTCTACTATGCAGGGCAAGCCATGCTATGTCGCGGTGAGTGGTGGAGAGTGAATCTGCCTCGGGGGATAAGGTGCAGTATGTAGCGTTTGTACTTTTTCCGGGGTCGAATATGAGGAGGAACAATTAAAGACTCAATCTCGAGGGGGAAGTGCGGTAGCGGTCCTCCTGATGATCTGTTGACCGATAGCACATAGTACGACAATTCGTCTCGCGTGGCGCAGCTTCCGGCAACGGGCTTATCCGCGCCGGCTGACTCTCATTCCGTCCTACGCAACTCACCACCACAAACATTAACATGGTCATTATATACATCTACTAATATCGAAGTATCGAATGTTTAGTCCTTCTTCTTTGAACACTGCGAAGAGACGCTCATAGTGTTGCTACCGCTGCATCACTCGAGCAGCCTCGGATGGCGGATGGGAGGCTGATGGAGTCCTTCGACTCCCCACACCGCTATCGTGCTTATGGATCCGCTCCCACTCACAATTGTGGTCTGATTTTCTACAACAGTATGATATCACATGCCACTTGAGCTGCAGCTACATGTGTAATCGCGACCAACTCCAGGGTCGTAGCCTGCTACTTGCAAAATGATTGCGTGGGCTCAACAGATTCCATTCCATCGTACCACTCAATGCTATGCGTCCAATGGTCCCGTTTCGACTCATGGAAGATCGCTCTCGTAAGGAGTAAGCATATACTCAGTGGTGGCCTGCCGAAGTGGCCCCCTCCTGACGGGACTCTTTTGCAGAATCATTGCATACGACCACTTGCTTCTGAGTGCAAGTACTGCTTGGGATGTAACCGATAGTCAAGCATTGAAGAAAGCTTGGTGGAATCTATCCCACACAGCTCCTAATATCGAAAGCGCCTGGTAACCTAGATGATGGCACCTTGACCTCGTGCTGGAGAGGTGGCCACTTGGGCAAGACACCACCATAACCCCACTTCCTTCTTGGACCCCCCAAGGTTTCCATCTTGCACAATTTACTTGAGGCCACATTTGGGAGATTGCTCAATTCGTCCAGGCGTGAACACAATTCCAGTGCTATATGTACTGAAGACATGCACTTGCGTCTCACAGAAACTTCTGCATGAACTTATACATCCTTCCGAGCTCGACACTTTCTTCTCTATCGAAATTATGCTGAACCCCATGCAGTCTCTCGTAGTCGACTGTCAGGCCCAGTCCGACCATGACACCAACCAACTCATCCGCTTGCTCGACCGCGACGGCGCCGTCCTCGTCTCCATGGACCACATAGGTCGGAGGTAGACGATGCTCATAAACGTGCTTCGAAGTACTGAAGGTATTGTCATCTTGTTCGATATGCAACAATTCGGCCAGGTTAGCCTCTTGCAGCATGTACAGTGGTAGGCGATTGCGGCTGCTGGCGTCATCGCTGTTGACTACAGTATCTCCTTCGCGATCCAGATATGAGGCGATGTTCGCGCGCTCAACATGCTCAATCCCATGGGGAAGCGGCTGGGGAGTTGTGAAGAAAGTGCCCATTGGGTCTGTGATGGGGTAGATCACCGAAAGTACTTTGGGCTTGGGGTCGATGTATAGGCCAGCGAGCAGAGCCAGATGTCCCCCAGCACTTGTGCCGCTCACGGCGAGTCGGTCGGTGTCGAATATACCGTCACCCATTTGTCTTGCGAGCTCGGTTCGTATAAATGAGATGCAGTCTTTGACGTCCTCGAAGATCTCTGTGATGCCAACCTGAGGAGCGAGGCGGTAGTCTGCAGAGATGAACGCATAGCCGTACTTATTCACTGCTCGTAAGTGGTGTGCAGATACATTCTTTCTGTGACCTTGAAGGAAGCCTCCGCCTGCAAGATTGATGAGATCAGTAAAGTCGCCTCTCCTTTCCCCAGTGGACTTCTCGACTTACCGTGGAACCACAGTAAGATCGGTACATTCTGTGGGTTTTGCGGAAGGTAAACATCAAATGGTATAGCTATCGAACCAGCTGTCTTATAGACGATCGTTTTCACCGGAGTGCTCATTATTTTTATGGGCGGATATAAAATGTAACGAGACATGGGGACGCATTATTCTTCGCTTTTGCTTTGACCCTGCCGCAGGATCAAGGCTACAGGATTATCGCATCTCCTGGTAGCCGCAAAGCGCTGCCGATCAAAAGGTACAGGTGTCCTTCTACATCTTTATATGAGACTAAAATGGATCTCTTTCGAGGTAAAGAAAACGAAAGAAGGTAGCATCATGCACCATCAGCTAAGCTTTGGGTATCTGCCAACCCAGTCTACGTACCCACGTTATTACGTGAGAAACATTATCTTACCTACAACTCACTCCATCTCCACTCTAATTGAGTGTAGCATTCACGTCTACATTGGCTACCCTACCTGCCTAACACGGTCTTGCCGTCCGGCAGATTCAATCTTACAGCTCGTCTGCTTATCGACGACATGGGGCAAACCTCAATGACATGCCAGTGACGCGCATGGTCAATCCCGGATGATCCACTTCACGTTCATGGATGAGCACTCGCGGACATGATAAGATGATGACTTCCAGCTTCTGGAAGACGGATCCGACTGTTTCGTCTGTCGTTCGTACACGCCCAACGACCCGATTGTTTTCTTTCATCGTTGGTAAAAATGGTTGTCGCAACATCTGTGGACTCCGGAGCAATCGCCGACTTTCCCTTGATCACACCTGAGCCGGACTTCCCGGAGGAGAGAGCTGGCTGGAAAGGCTACATCGAGTGGGAGAAGTATCCAGAGAAGAAGAAACAGGCCGCCGCCATCCTAGCACAATATAGATTTCCCTACCCACCGGAGTTTCAATTCCAGCCCTTGCCTGATACCAATCCCCGTCTGGAAGGTATTCGATGGAAGCAATGGCACTACGCGCTAGGGAAAACACTCAAAGACCTGCCAGCCATCAGCTGGAAGTATGTGCAGGAAGAAAAGGCGAGCGACATGATTCATGTCCTGCAGTTCCCGTACAACGGCGAGCCACCTCGGGTAGATTGAGCCTGCGATCCATCTCGCGCCGTCCTAACAGGTGAACGCAGAGTCGACTGGTCGAGACTGAACTCACCAACAATCGAGACTTCTTCGTCCGTAATCATGGCGGAATACCTGAGATCGAAGAAGACGCATACGAGCTTGAACTGGATGGCATCTTCAAACGTCCTGGAAAGCTGACGCTGGCGGACTTGAAGAATGTCGACATGTTCGAGCGGCAATCGAATGTGGTTTCGTTGCAGTGTGCTGGCACGCGCCGGATGGAACAGATCAAGGAGTATCCTGGAGATGGTACTAAAGTCGTCAACCCTGATGACCTCTTTTACGGAATTCTGACACTTTAGTGCAGGAGATGAAATGATCAACGCTCCATGGGGCGAAGGCGCCATTGGAACAGCTCGCTGGACAGGTGTCTCCCTCCGCACGATCGTCAAACATTGCGGTGGATTCGATCTTCCCACCGGAACATCTCTCAACGACGTCAACCTCGAATTCTACGGCGCCGACTCATACGTCAAGAAAGGCAAGCTGTACAACTACGTCGTCTCCGTTCCCTGGCGTAAAGTCCGATATGACGAAGTATTGCTCGCCTGGGAGATGAATGGCGTCCCATTGCCTCATATCCATGGCTTTCCACTCCGGGTCGTGGTGATGGGCTACATCGGCGCGCGCTCGGTGAAATGGCTCTACCGCGTGAAAGCCATCATCGGACCTTCGCAAGCCCCCGTGCAGAAGAAAGAATATCTGTACTATACGCCGCAGATCGGGAAGCAGAATGCGCAGTACAGCAACGGCTTCAGCATCCAGGACATGCCCGTGTCCTCTGCCATTATGACGCCAATTGACAAGGACTGCATCATCCATGACGGCTTCGTCACCCTGCGAGGCTGGGCTTACAGCGGTGGTGGTCACTGGCCGGAGCGCGTAGAGGTCAGCGCTGATGGCGGTAGCGTGTGGTATCAAGTGCCGTTTGAACGCATGTCGAAGAAGTACTACAACGCCTGGCGGCTGTGGAGCATCGAGATGCCGGTAGAATATGAAGGCTGGCTGGAATTCTGCGTAAGGACGTGGGATAATGCCATGAACACGCAGCCCACATTCGTGCGATCTGCCTGGTGCGTCAATATGCCCTCCGCATCTCGTTCGCATTTGCTGACTTTCCATATAGGAACTTCGACCTCCACGTCACATCGTCGTGCCATCGCATCAAGATCTACTCGGTCAATCGAGCGCGTCCGGCGACTGCGGCGAGATTGCGCATGCTCGAGGAGTATGGCGAGCCTTTTGAGCCCATCACACGGCCCATTCCATTCGATTTGGAAACGGACGAGCATTATGCTTCGGTGATGGAGGCGACTGGAGGTCGAGATCCGGAGGAGTGATCGTTTCTGCAGGCCCCCCGGTTGCTAGAGTGCACAAGATGAGTAACACGTGAGGTTCCGAAATTCTGCAATGGTATGAGAAGATGGAGGTGAGATGGATGAGATGCTGTCATCTGAAATGCCCATTGTGCTTTCTCGTTCGCCTTCCCTACCTAGGTAAGTGCTGGCAGCGACCGAGATTTGCAGGAAACAAGTAACTCCAACAATAATGCCGTTAGGCCCATTGCCCCGTAATCTGATCCTCAGTCCCGCCTATGGCAAATACATGCTCGCTCATGTTGGTCCTCATATCCGGAGACCATTACCTTGTCGCACCGCTTTCCAAACCACTTCTGCCCTCTGACTGTCTCGCCGCCACCGCCACTATCAATCCTACCCCCACCTCAGCGGAAGCAGCTGAACTTCCCCAGACTGAAGCGGAAGGGTCCTCTGCGCACGCCGTGCTTGTCGACTACGACACCAGCATCTGTTCATCGACCAATCTTGTTAGTTGTGTTCAGGTAGCCCATCTCTGCAAATACCAGACAAAGCAGGTCGCGGCCATGACGGACCGGACATCTAACCTTGAACTGCCGAGTAGAGAAATGGCGAGAAGTGCGCAAGAGAACGTACCAGCATGTCTCCCTCCAAAGCGTTTCGTCCACATCAAAGGCATCTTTTCGCTTCTGGATGTCTGTACGTTTCTTGAATTTGGGTTTCCCTTCCTCGCTGTCGCTGATTTGCTGGTTAAGTGCTCGTGTTTCTCGACCAAATGTTTCCACTAGGAGAGGATCTCGTTTTGTAGTCTCGGAGAAGTGTGTGATTGTGATGATATGATCGGAATGTGAATGCTGAGTGAGTCAGTCCCGCCCGTGTGCTGGTTCACTGTGCTCGTTTGTCGAGAGTAATTAAATTGTCTTCTATCGATTTCAGATAGGGCTCAAGTTCAATCGGCTGTGCGCGTGTCAAGGTCGCAGTCCGCGAATGTCACGAGGGAGATGAAGCAGGTAGGCAGAGCAAGATAGGCAAGGTAGGCACATGCACGTGTATATACCTGCCCTGCCCGACCTACCTCAGCATCAGATAAAACGCCTCCGAGATCATCACCACCAAACAAGGAATGAACCTACATGTAGGTAGTACGAACCGTGCTTAAGGTATCGTCCATCACCGCCCACCAGTACATGCACGTTAGTGACACGCACCGTGCGCCATCCATCCATCTAGCTACCTTACATACATACTCCCTATCAACATCACATCACATCACCTCACCCATTCACAGCCACACACGTGCGCGCACGCACGCCCCAACCCCATGCAGCCAAGCCTACGATGCGATGACAGAACCCGGTTTTCCCATCGAACGGTGAGGGAAAAATGGTCGGATGTGTTTTGGAAAGGCTTGGCTGAACGCGCTGGCGGGCTTGGGAGCGTGAGATTGCAGGCTTGGCGGGCGGTGAAGTTGGCACGCGGCGGTGCAATGCGAAACGGCTGGGTTGTTGTGTTGTATTGCTGTGGATGACGGAAGGGAGGTTGCGAGGTGGAAAGCGGAGTGGGGTTTCAGGTGTTGTCTTGATGAGACTGTCGTTGAGTGAATATATGTTCGCGAAGATAAATGTCAAGGGAGAAGAGGTAAAACGCCGCGGAGTGACGTCCACATTCAAGACTTTGCTGCAGCTCCAACTTTAAGCTCAACCTGGCTTCAAGACAAGACAAGATACCTAAGATACATATCAATTGAGACCTGATATCGCATATGATGATTTCATGGATCGCATCGTGTACATCCAATCGTGAAACATATGTATACAAATATCTACATCAAATCATGTTTCGTCCTTCCCATTGCTTTTGAATAATGCTTCTTCATCTCGTCCCATTTCATTAGATTCCTTGTCGTTAGTCCAGTCGTGATATGCGTCGAGCTGCTCAATCAAGCTCCAAAAACATAATCGTTCATGTCCCAAAAACATGTCTAAGCGTACCCATTGCATGAATCCGCCAACATGCTTGTTGATGCGCTCCTATCTCCTCAGCTCGCTATGCAGAAATTCAAAACAGAAATCCACCCTGCACAATATGATTGTAGTATTGACACGGATGTCCAGACAGAAGAATCGTAAAGCCGCTTGGAATGCCAATACGGTGGTGCTACAATAACGCAGCAACACCGATGGCACCACCGATCAGCGCCAGGATCTCTCCGGCGAAACGGCCAGTGGGTGCTGCCAGACCAGTTGATTGCAGCACAGGCGACCCGTCGGGTCCTGTGGTGACAGAGCCTGTCTGGGACGCGTCGGTAGGTGCGCCAACGATTGCATATGACGTGAGCGTGACAGCTTGGCCATTTGAATCAGTAGTGGTCTCCAAGACGAGTTCAGATACCTGGCCGCCCCCAGGAGTGTAGGTGAAGACAACGGTGCGCCCACCAGAGTCTGTAGTCGTGACGACTTCACCCATGGATGATGCAGACAGAACGACGGTTCCACCCTCGGCGTCAGTCGTTGTCTTGATCAGATTGGCTGCAGAACTGGCTCCGAGTGCGGGAGCGGAGGTGATGACAGTACCGCCGGCTCCAACTTGGACGCTGGCGAGAGGCGATGCGCTAGTCACAGTCGAGCCGTCTGCATTAGTTCCAGTCACGATTGCGGCTGGCACACTTGTCGACGTCGTGATAGTGCTTCCTTGAGCGTTGGTAGTCGTCACTGGTACAGCGACGGTGGTCGGTGCTGTTGATGCAAAAGCGTCGGTTGTGGAAACGATCACGCTGCCAGCGGAGTCCGTGGTAGAAACCTCGACTGGGACAAGAACACCAGTTTGTGTTGTCGAAACAAGGGAGGTGTCGCTCGGAATGCTTGTGCTGGTGGCAACAGGGGTGCTTGTTGTAGGATTGCCAGACGAATCGGTCGTCGTGACGGGAGGGGTGGTGCTAGCTGTGGTGGTCGAGTCAGCTACGCTTGAAGTAACAGTAGGACTGCTGGAGCTGTCTGTAGTCGAGGTAGGAGTGGTAGTGCCTGTTAATGATGATGATGAGCTTGGTTCAGTGGTAGACGTGGTGGTGTCAGAGGCAGTAGTGGCAGTGTCAGAGCTTGTTACGATCGGTACAGGAAGTGCAGTAGAGTCAGAGCTTGTCAAAGAGGATACAGGGAGGGCTGTAGGTGAAGTGGATGTCGAGACGCTCGTAGTGGTGCTGTCGAGCGTATTCGGTGGGTTCGTAGCCGTAGAGGTTGTAGAGATGGAAGAGGAAGTATCTGTAGGAGCTGTCTGACCTTGTTGAGCACTTGACACGACAGAGCTCAGAGTAGTGCTCGTAGTCGTGCTCTCGACATTGGTCGGGCTATTGGTCGAGACCGTCGTGGGGCTGGTGCTCTGGGATGTACTTTCTGTGGACGATGAGTCGGTACTGATCGTTGACTGTGGTGCGGTCGTCGTGCTACTTGTGCTGCCGACCACTCCTCCAACACCACCAGTATTGACGGTACTACTACTGCTGCTACTCTCGCTGACGATGGTGCTGTCGGACTGCGTACCTTGAACTGTCGATGTGGAAACGACGACACTTGTAGTGCTCTGGTCGGAGGTGGTGCTCGTGGTCACCACCACCGACGAGGACGATGTGCTCACCGGCACTGCAGACGTAGACGTTGTGGACTGACCTTCAGTGCTAGAAACGGCGGAAGTGGCAGTCGTCGCCTCAGTGGAAGATGAGACGGCGGTCGTGCTGGATTCCGTGATGGTGGTGGCTACAGTGTTCGTTTCAACTTCGGTAGTCGAGGTCGTGTTGACCACTTGCCGTTTCTTCTGCTTCAACAGCTCCAGCTCGTGTTGGAATGCTTCCGGTAATGCGCCATCGCTGTGTACCGTTTCCAGCTCATCGCCTTGATATGCGGGTGTAGCAGGAGTGTGCAGGGTTGCAGTCAAGTGGTCAGAGGCCAATGCATTGTAGACTGGTCTTTGATCTTGCACTTCAACGCTCTGCTCTTGCTTAGGGAGGACGGTACACAGCGAGGCCAAGGGAAAGCCCAGCGCGAGGATGGATCGGAGGGAGAGCATGGCTCGGTGGGTGCGCGGCTAGCCGCAGGCACACTGGAGGTCGGTGGTAGCTCGGAAGGGTGGTCGTATGCTGGGAGTTGCCAGTTAGTAAGAAGGGGAGGGAACTGGCTGTATAGAGCCGATGGAGGTATAATGAGGATAGTGTTGAAGAGGGCGAGATGCGAAAGAGTCGCAAAAGGCAGGAAGATATCGAGTGGGCAATGAGGCTCACAGGCCCGCGGTACGACGGGAGAATAGCAATAATAGAAGGTGAAGTGGATGGCAGGGAGCGGGCGTGGCAAGTCAAAGTCTCACCTCACTTCGTATTCCTGAGGGCTTGTTTCCGCCTTTAGACCCAATCCGTCCTTCTCACGTTTCCTCTCTGGGATGCCGAACAACCTGTTTCCACCCGTTGCGACCCAGCACACCAAATCTCCCAGGTACCAAGGCTCACTGCGATGTGCCGCTCGTCTGCCAAGTCCAGTTCCACGGGTATGTGTGTCAGTGTGAGAAGCCCGTGTGTTGTGCACGTTTGCTCGAGTGTATCTCTCCTTCTCGACTCGAATTTGTCCCAATTCTGGTCGGAGCGGGTCGTACTCGCTCTAGGTTCTTGGCCGACGGTCGGCTGGACGAGGCGTGTTTCGAATGTACCTCTAGTATGGATCTAGTTCGAGTGCTGTACGGCTGGCAATGAACGCTGGAGAAGGCTGACGGACCACAAGAAGAAATGGGAGAGCAGATGAAAAGAAGATGCGGCAGCAGCAGCGATAGTCTTGTAAGGATAGATGGTGCAAGCAGGAGCTTGGCCCGGCGGAGATGGTGGAGACGAAGATGCAGCTGGTTTGTACTTCTATATCTATCTCGGCAGTATCTATCGTAGATCTCTATCGGAGTCGTTGTGCTACTGGCGAACTTTGTTCGGATGCGAGACAAACGTAGGAAAACCCGCATGTGTGATAAGCTTAATCAGATCTCCATCCTGTTTCCTCGTCCACGCTGGTTATGGCACGACAACATTTCACTCGATCATGCACAGAGACCGAACATCTTACCAGAGCAACCGTCGCTCTGCCGCAGATACATGCCCGACACGTAACGATGCTATCCTTCCCGTGCCTTACTCAGATCCACATCATACGAGGATACCCACAGATTTACATAAAAAAAAACACAATGCTGCTTGGAGCTACATCAAGCATCGTAGCGTTGATGACGACGATAGCACGGACATCGGCACATAAGCACGACACAATACAATATTCGGTTACTGACAATAGCGAGCAGAGGCAATTCACTGGGTGCTAATCCCTGTGACTCTCATGCCCCAACGCTCCACCCGCTTGCTTTTCTCATTGGCCCACCCGTGCTGACATCCCAGATATAGGCAGGCAAATCCAGCAGCTAGTCTGGTCGTGAGATACGGAAATAGAGTTAGGTGAGCAGGGTAGTGCATTTGGAAATAGCTTATGGATGCATCCTGGACCTATATCGTCACCTCGTGCTCACTACAAAAAGCCGTACTAGCCATCTTCTGTACTCTGCCTGAGCAGAACGCCATCTCACGTACAGTGATATCCTGCCGAAGTGGCTCCCGGCTGACGAGACTCTTCTACGGAATGGTTGTACGGCACGGCAACTTGCTTCTGACTGCAAGTGCGGCTTGGGATGAAACCGATAGTCAAGTATTGAAGAAAGCTTGGTGACATCCACACTACACAGCGCCGAAGATTGGAGATGCCTGGCTACCTCATCGTGTATGCCGGGCAGGGACCTCGTATCCTTGCCAAGATCCACGTCGATTGGAAGCACTGCTGGATTCTTGTCCTGGGCCGGGGGTCTACAAGCAACAAGGACGCGCAAGCCGATTTATATGTAGGTCGGCGAATGTCCTTCTCTAACCTATTCAACACCTGGTGTCAAGCAGGGTCTTTGTCATCCATCTCTCCTCTCGACTTCATGATTACAGGTTATCACGTTAAGAAACCCTTTTAGGAATGCACGAAGAGGGGACCAAGTTACGTGGTATGCAGTTGTTGCAGCCCTATTTTGTTCCACTTCTGCCTTCGACTTATTACCAGTGCCCGAAGACGACTTGGCGTGTCTCAGCTGCAACATGGTTTGGACTCTGGGCCATCACCATGGACATCTTTAGTAAGCACTTACTGTAGCAGGTCCTTGTCCGATACCACCTGATCACATATAGCGACATCTCAAAGGCTCTGGAACATGGACATGATTCTGAATACATGAAGTCTAGAGCCTGTGTCAAGCGAGAGACCACTCTTTGTGCTTCCGCCCATGTCACACGTATCTGGGCCCTTCATTGACGGGTTTGCCATCCACCTTTCCTATGCTCATTCATAAGGGCTGGGTTAGGCACAAACTCTCAGAAGAGCGTTTTACACTTCAAGATGCTTTATAGCTCAACGTCCTCATGTTTCTACCATACAGCCTTCTTATCTACCTCAGTGTCTATCCGTCATGGTTGACCTGAAGCGCTTGGCTTTGTTGGCCGCTCGCTTGTTTGCACGATTAGGTGCTTTGAAGCGTCGTACATACAGTCGCGAGCGTCTTTCCATATTATAGGTCTGGTTGGTGCTTGATTCGATAGGGACCTCTTCTATGTCATCAGAGTCCAGGTCAGAGATCAACCCCCTGGTAGCTATATCAGACGTGCCTAGACCACTAACATCAAGCATAGAGCTTGCAAGTGGTGGGAATGGTTCATTGGTCAGTTCAAAGTTGCTTGTAGAACGTTGTGCAGATATCAGATCATGCACCGCAATAGACTCAGAGTCACTGCCGAGACCGACAAATGTCTTCCACATATCATTGTCCGATGTGTCTTGTTCTTTCACGGCATTGGGGACAACAATTCGTTCGCCCTCTATCGGTGGATCATTGATATGTTTCCGCATGGAAGCCCTGTGAGTGGGAGAACGGCCTTGCGATAGCTCTTTAGACATGAGGAGGCTAGACTGTTGAGTACCCGCCCCTTGAGGTGTTAGAAGAAGCTCAAATTGTTCCATACTGTTTTCTCGTTGCATAATTGGCCGATGATTGCTTTCCGAAGTTGTGAGATGCTCGCTCGAGGACCTCATGACTAACACAGACGCAGGATCAAGAAGAATTTGGTCCACATTCATGAGAGCATGCCAGATCTGGTCATCATCGCTGCTATCATCGATCAAGTCATTCGAGTTGAAGGCCTCAGGAGAAGATTCTACGCCAGGGAGGTTTGTTAGCTCGGCATCACCAGTTGCCACTGGTCTCGTTTCGAGTTGGGCTTGCTCGAAAACGTCTGCTTTCTTGCCCAGTACCATCTGGTTAGCGGATGTTGCTATATGTTGTGAGCAGTCTTCGACTACAGGTAGCATATTGTATTGCTCCAGCGTAAGAGCGCTCGACCAGCTGTCAGGTTCTAACTTATGCCCACCGGATTCATCATGGGGTATGTTGCAGACAGTTCCCCAGTCAGGCGGACCAGAAGCATCTCGTGCTATCAGCTCCCAAGTGCGCTTCTCGTCGAAACTGGGTAGGCAAGGTGTTTCGCCCCCTACGTTGGTATCAACGTGATACGTTGCACCTCTGGCAAAGCGACCACTCTCAAAGATATCTCCGTCATATCCAAGCAGCATAGGATCAGAAAGATACTCTATGTCTGTCGATGGTGCACGAAGACTAGTTTTTCCAGGACTGTGTGATTGTCTTGGTGGTTGAGTCTGACTTGCGAAAGCGTCTGTGCCAATCTTGACTCTGATCTCTTCGTTTGGAAGACCGCCACTCATCATGTATCTTGGTGGTACCAATTGCTCTGCGAAAAGTGGCGACCGCATACAATTCTGGATACGTCTGTCCTTGTGCGCGTAATTTGCAACCTTGCGACGCTTGCCAATACGATCTTTGTCCTCGTGCGAGGAGTATTGATACTGAAGCGGACGCTTCAGCGCCAGACCGAGCCAGTCATTACGTGCAAGCAGGTGCTTACGAGCTGCATCAAGATCAATGTCCGCTCTCGACACATGAGCCTGCTTGTCAGTCTTCATAGCATATGACTTCAGGAATCCTTGAGCTCTATGCGCAGCTCGGACTCGTCCAGAACTGTTGAAGTCATGCACGTGCCTGCCGGATCGGTCGTCATCATTTCTGCATTGGATAGCAGATATCGTCGGATTGCAGGGTTGATTCTCTGCTAAGTCAGAGCAATTCTTACGATGCGGCAATGAAGTCCTCCCTCCATCCTGAGATAATGGCTGCGCATTTCGGTGAAAGGATTCCCTTTTTACAGGCACATTGCGCCCCGCTGTCCTCTTAAATTCGCGTAAGAAGTCGGGGTGAAAAGACCGTGGAGAAGATGTCGTGTCACCCAGTGCTTCTCGTACTCTCGCAAAATGGGCTTTTTGCTTCTGCACTATGGAATTCTTCTTACCACCAGCAAAATGTCGGCGAGTGCCGCCTGTCCAGTTCATGTC
The DNA here is from genome assembly GCA_003012245.1 of Microcyclospora tardicrescens. NCBI lineage: Eukaryota > Fungi > Ascomycota > Dothideomycetes > Capnodiales > Microcyclospora > Microcyclospora tardicrescens. The sequence goes on from PXOE01000035.1 coordinate 160,807, forward strand.
GACGTATACATGTGGCAGTTATTCCAGGCGACATGTGCTGGATAACGACTCATTGATCTGCCTGAACTGATGGAGATGAAGTCGACAGACATGTGGGCCCACGTGACGCAATCGTGTTAAAGAAGGTACGACTCGAACACATCGTCCTCACCTGATAGTACTCCATCATCAATTGTATGCCCTTGATTGTCTTCATCATCTCCTGATGCGAACAAGCGCCGGCAACAAGGCACAGCACTGCATGCCATTGAGTCTGCAGACTTGTCAATGTGCAGTGGCAGAAGCAGCATAGCATGTCAGCACAATTTCGAATCAACCTAATACTTCTGAAACAGATCCACCTCAGAATGAGATGTTCAATATCGCCTCCAATGAGAGCGGTCACAAGCAACCATCAGACCCCACCGGCTTCAGCTATGGTAGACTCTGAGAACGCATGCATGGGCTTTTTCCAAATCTCAACGCAAGCTCGAAAACAGCATTGTTATATCTTCACTTAGCTTTCCACTGCACTCACCTACGTCGAAATGACGCGCACAAGGCCTATGTGTCTGCATCGAACGCCGCAAGGCTTACAGCTGATTACTGTTTGCGGCTTGCGTCAACCTGTGCAGAGCCATAGCTCCTCCACCAGCAAATGCTAACCATGTCGGAGCCGACGCCCCGGAGCATGCGCTGCAACCCAAAGGTCAGAAAGAGAATGCCGGCGTCATAGGTTCAAACAGTCCCGCTGGACGCGGGATCGCGCGTTGTCAATACGGGTACAGTCCGTCGTTGTTACAAAGTGGTACGGTGGCGGTCGAAGTCGGCCTCATTTGACAATAGGTAGAACGACGCTTTGCAAAGACATTGACATCGCACGTCAGGGCACTGACCATACGCTCCGACGCCGAGAAGTCTCAGCAGGTGTTGCAGTCCTAACGCATGCTGTCTCCACAACTGAACGGATTGTGCGAAGATCGTGCTAGATGAGGGAGATCTGTCGTCTGTGGGCCAGACAACATGCAACGTTGGTGTCAGGCGAAACTCTCCTAGTTTGCTTCACAGGACGCTAGCACGCCGCGCGCGTCATTTTTCCACGCCCGAGCGATGTTGAAACTACACCGGAGCGTGTCGGGCATGAACAGCGAATGAACGTGCGCTCTGGCGAACCTCACCCAGGTCATCACGATCAATAAGCACACTGCAACACATGCAGCTGCATGCAGAAGGACATCACATTCCAATCCTGTGAACCTGTGGTGATGCCGAATCATTGCCGTGATAAGGCATGTGAGGACAGGCACCGCAGTTGAGTCAAAGCCCAGCGTTGCTCGGCGATGGTGGGGCAGATAAGCGCCAAATGCGGGACACCAATTTGTTACCATACGCAGGACTCCACAACGTCAGGATCCGAATGCTACTGCTCTACGGCATCATCTGTTTGCTCTATGTCGTATTGTGCCAGTAAGAAGCTCTGCAGACCAGTCGATCTATGGTAGCGTCGGGCCACACCGCTGTCCCCGGAGCTGATAGTAAGTATACATACATTCTCATGTCCCAGCATTCTCGGAAATTTCTTTATTGCATCTTCTTGCTCTTCACATCTTGGCTCTGTACGCATCACAGCTTCGGGTGCGTCTGTGCTAGTCTTTCATTCCTTTCGATTCCTCCTCAGAACACTGCGCAACAATGGCTACGATCCTGCCTCCATCCAGGCCTCGCACTGTGCGACGCCTGAGCTCTAAGGATGCTACATCCGACGAGCTTGGATTGCGTGGTCCGACCATCGTTGCTCCACCTTCGCTTCTCGATCAGCCTAGTGCTGCTAGCGAAGTTGCAGCAGCTATGGAAATGGCTCGATTGGAGATCGAAGATGCCGACGAGGAAGGCCAGGACCCCACCACGCCTCCCGAGACGACTACCACCGACAAGTACGCCTTCGCTTTCGATATCGACGGTGTCTTGATCCGCGGTGGTCGCCCAATCCCCGAAGCTATCGAAGCCATGCAGGTTCTCAATGGCAAGAACAAATTTGGTATCAAAATGTCGGCAGACCCGATTTTCTATGCCCGCAAGGTCTCCACTGACAGTCATACAGTCCCTACATATTCGTCACAAATGGTGGAGGAAAGACTGAGCAAGAGCGTTGTATCCAATTGAGCAATCAGCTTGAAATTGAGGTGTCTCCTGGTCAATTCATTTGCGGCCACACCCCCATGAGAGAGATGGCCGAGAAGTACTCGACAGTTCTCGTTGTAGGTGGTGAGGGTGAGAAATGCAGACACGTGGCCGAAGGTTACGGATTCAAAGACGTGGTCACACCTGGGGACATCATCAAGGACAATCCCGACACCACACCCTTCCGCAAGCTTACGGAGGAAGAGCTCAAGAATTCCAGGGAGCGTAACTTCAAGGAGACGAAGATTGATGCCATTTTCGTCTTTGCGGATTCTCGCGACTGGGCCGGTGACCAGCAGATCATTCTCGATCTACTGATGTCAAAGGGTGGCTACCTTGGCACACGATCGACCACGTTCGACGAGGGCCCGCCAATCTTCTTCTCTCACAACGACGTTGTCTGGTCTGCTTCACACGATCTCACCCGTCTTGGAATGGGTGCGCTCCGGTTGTCTCTCGAGGCTATGTTCAAAGCCGTTACTGGCAAGGAGCTGAACACTACAGCGTTCGGCAAACCCCAGATCGGCACCTTCCAATTTGCAACACGTTTGCTGCAGCAATGGCGTAAATACACACATGGTATTGACGCTCCTCCAGAGACCGTCTACTTCGTCGGCGATACCCCTGAGTCGGACATCCGAGGCACCAATGAGTTCAACAAGGAGTCTGAGAACACGTGGTACTCGATCCTTGTGCGCACTGGTGTCTTCCAAGAGGGCACGAAGCCGAAGTACGAGCCGAAGATCACTGTCGACACTGTCCTTGATGCCGTCAACCACGGTATCGAGCGTGAGTACAAGCGGTCACTCCGTGATGAGCTTAACGTTGGTCAGTTGAAAATCAACGACTCGGCTGTCATCGATTCACCAGCGGGCACACCAGCTGCAGAGAAATCGGACCCGCTCCAGAAGTAACTCTCAGCTGCTGTTTCATGACAGCAACGACGTAGTTGCTTCTCCTGTGATGATTGGCATGATTGCATGGGCGGCGTCAATTCGGACTTGATTAAATCACCACTAAATTAAAGAGATACCATATCGAACCAGCGAGGACTGGACACGATGTACACCCAGCTGATAGATGGAAGTCTACGAAGCACCATCGTTGATGACCACAAATGCGTTGAATGAGAACACTTTCATTACTACATATGATAATCTTTACGATACTGAACAACGGCTGCATCTGGTTGATGCTTCATAATAGGCAGCATGCGTCAAAAGCGGTCCACCGCCTGAGACTGATCGAAGCTCCGAAAACCACCGTGCTTGTAATGACGACAGCCAGCGCTGCTCGAGCAATGCTCGGCAGCCTTCTGAGTTCAACACGTGTCGGTACAGTTGCGTCGAGTAGTCTCGTGTAGTGTGGTCCTCCTAGCATCCTGCGAGCGTGGCCGCAGTCCGCTCTGCGCCAATCGTCGATACTGGTGATTGCGAATCACACCTTCTCTACCCCTTTCGTTAACCATCCTGACCCTTGTCAAACGACATGCAAGGATACCTACCTCTAGGATCATCGGCATCACGTCTTTTCATAACATGTGACAAGTCTCACGGTCGTATCTTGGGCTCAGGCACCCATGTCTGCATTGACATAGCACAATGATCGAGCAGGTACATGTAGACAAGTCACTGCAAACCTTGCAAGCTCGAACTGCCTGCTCCGGTCGATCGTTTCTTGGCAAGTCACATCGCTGGGGACATAGCTGTACGACAACCTATATACTTTGCAACCTTCCGGGCAATGCTCGGGTCGGGCTTGACGTAGTCTTCGAAGCTAAGGTCCGGCGATATCACGGCCAGATGGAGGTCGCCTACTGTCTGCGTTAGCAAGATTGTGTCACGCCGCAATGTTGCTACTGGAGGATATCAAGGAGGGAGCATGATGATCATTTAAATCTGATTTAGCTCTACATGTATGGTTATACCTTTTGGTCCACCCCACTCTGCAGCAGTTCCTCACTCCGAAGCGCCCTGGAGAGTTGCGGAACATGTTTGTCGTCCATTGTAGCAATTCGTTGAAGAGAACTGCTTCACAGCAGAATCTTCCAGATGACCGCAGAGCATGTAACGTAGCCGTGCCCATTGATGAAAGACGTCTCACATGCTGCTATAGACGTGCCATTGCATGTGAGGGGGGAAATTTTGCCCGCCTCAGGCCAAAACTTCGTCATTGCGACTACGTGCTGTACTAAATTTCACTGCTCGGTTTTGGAATAGAGGTATCACAGTGACAAGACAGGTCAACATGGGTCCCGACATTGATCACCACCCACTGCGGCGCGCCGATGGCTCTGCCAAAGTTTCCGACCATCTCTACACCATACTCGCTGGCGTCAACGGCCCTGTGGAAGCGCAACGCCGCGACGAACTACCTGAGGAAGCAGCCATTGAAGTCAACCTACGACCGTTTGCTGGCGTCGGTGGTCCACGGGAAAGATGGATAGAGAGCGTCGTAGCCTCGGTCGTGCGGAGCGTGCTGCTGGTGCATATGTACCCACGAACTCTGGTACAGATCACGCTGCAGGTCATTCAAGAGCCGATGGAGGTGAAGCTCAAGGCTAGGGTGAAGGGTATCTCGGTGCTACCTAGTCTTCTCAATGCCAGTTTTCTGGCGTTGGTTGATGCTGGGCTACCGCTTGCGACGAGTATCAGCAGTGCCCTAGCCGCTGTCGCGCATACGGGCGAGGCAGTCCTGGAGCCAACGGAGAAAGCTCTGGCGCTGTGCAGCAGTGTACATGCATTCACATATAGTGCTAAGGGCGATCTGTTGCTCTCGGAGAGCTCGGGTGGCTTTGACGTGGAAGAGTGGGAGGATATCGCAACAAAGGCTCAGGAGACGTGTCTGGCGACCATGGCGCCTCGAGGCGAGGATGATGAAATGGACGGGGGAGCTGGGGAGCAGGCTGCATATCTGAGGAGGGAGTTGGAGGACAGGGCCAGGCTTGCTGGAAGGTGGAGAGACGATAGCTGAAAAGGGCAAGATGAAGAACATATGCGTAGCATGGATTATACTTGAGCGAACCATGCTTTGTGGTGCTTGTCGCTTGGCCATGAGGACATAAGAGCAACGTGCACAACTCAAGGAGGTCATCCAAAATTGGCTGTGGCGATGTGAGGTCACCCTGCATCGCTGCCTTGACACGGCTGTTGGACCTGCAGACGAGAGTCAAGTATACTCTCGAGCAGCATCTCTGTTGGTGGCCAGGGTGAGAGATTGTGGACACTATCACGCCGTGAAGCTCACATGCAACCCACTCTGGAGGCGACAGTCCACGTGATGGCCAGAACCACACTGCAGCCATTTTGGGATACATGGGATTAGACCTCGCACCTATCTTCAGCCTTTCATGTACAAACTGTCCGTGCTGGTTCTGTCATTGCATCTTTTTCGGCAAACATGGGCGGCAAGGCTGAGCAATCCGTATCGATTCAATCCTTCTTCCCTCCAACACCACAAACCTCGCCTCAGAAGCAACAATTGGATGCGCTCGACTCCGACTCTTCCCAAGCGCCAATTGGAGATGGCTTCACGCCATTGGAAGTGGAAGACGCGCTCAAGCCAAAGCCGCCAGAGACCTGGCAACCGGCTACAGAATATACTGATCTCGACATACGTGAGATACGCCCTGGACCAGGCCCTGTCACTTTTGTGGGTCGTGTGGCTAGTCTTTACGACACCATGAATGCTCCGAAAACTCCGCGCAGTGCGAAGGGATGCATTAAGCTATGTGTCAAAGACGATACAGGCACCATTACAGTGAGTCTACTCTGGCTTCACATCGACTGGAGTAGATGACCAATCGACCAGGTGCGGTGTTGGTATGCCCATCACAAACCTCTGCTGAAGCTGGGATCCTTGCTTTCCATCTGGACGATGCACGGTGAGCTCACATCAGTGATATTCCGATGGGCTCTTTCTAAACATTGTGAACAGTCAGTAATGGTGAGAATGGTAAATTGTCCAGCGCCAGTGCACCGCTCTTCGCCTCTGTCTTTCCAGAACGTGATCGCACTTGCCATTTCATGATACACGATAACAGCGACGATGGCAGCATGTGTCGCAGACCCCTCGGTCTTCGTCAAGGCGAGCCACTGGAACGTCTGATGACCTTGAAAAACTTCGTCGATGGAGGATCCGATGTGGTTGGTGCAAGGATTGTCGTCATCGTCAAGGGGGTCGGCGTAAGGAAGCAAGGTAGCATGCATGATTCCCATACAATTCGTGTACTTGCTCTGACCGTCTTGCAGTCACACGTAAAGACAGCAGCGTAACGGAGAACGTCAATATCCACGTACATGACGACACGAGTGAGGCCACTTTGGGATTGTGGGCTGCCGCTGCCCATTCGCCATTCGACAATTCCTTGCCTGAGAGCGGCGAGGACTGCAGTGCCTTAGATACGGGTAGAAAATGGAAAGTCGATGAGACAGTTCTGCTTCTGCAAGCACCAGCATGCAAACCAGGGAGAGTAGTAAGGCGCCACCCCGCGAATCATCGCCTGAACATACCTTATTTTAACGCTCAGCTTCAGCCCTACCTTACCCTGACGGCCTCCTCGATCGTGGACATCGATCCCATTATGCCAGACGCCCAATGGCTACGAACTTGGGCTGTTCGCCAGCGCTCCCGCGACGCCATCAATCCACCTTTTCCTAATGATGTCTTTGACTACAACGCCCTAGTCTCCGGCTCGGTACGCTGCCTCTATACCCTAGGCGATCTGGACGAATTCGCACGTATAGCGCCACACGACACATTTCAGGGCTACCTGAGCGTCATCATCATGGAGTCGCGGCTTCTTGACTGCTGGAAACGCCACATGCTCTGCGCAGGAGAATGCTGTAACACCCCCATGTACGCCAACTCGATCACGGCAGCTTGTAAAGAGTGTAACAAAGATGTCACGCTCCGACTCAACCCACGCATCATGGGCCAAGTCATCGATGAAACGGGCTGCATCGCAGGTGGAAAACTGCTGCTCAGCGACCGCGCATGGAAGGACCTCCTGGGTCGCAACATTGAAGCACTGCTGGCCATGAGCACGGCAGATATTCAGAACCTATCAGCCCGCATGGCGTTCTGCAGAGTCACGTTGCTGTTCGGGTGGACGCGCGATGTGTGCAAGGCTGGCGGGCGGATTTGCGTGCTCGGTGTGCAGAGCTAATGTGATGTTTTGAAAGCGGCGGACCATCGTTGCTTTACGGAGTCTGTGAGATCACTGCGAACTGTGCTGCTAGATTACAGATCGTGCTCGACAGGGACCTTTCGAGCAAGCTTTTCCCAAGGGGCAGGGCCCATGCGGTAGTGGTACATTGTTTCTAAATACATATATTGCTACAACACAGAACATCGCTGAATTTCATTCTTCAGCCTCCTGATTTACGAGCGGAATGTTACCTTCACGCACCACAGCCCGCGCAATGATAAGAAGTGACCCAAGCATTATTGTTACCGGAAGTGTTGGAAGATTGTTCTTTAACCATCGTCGTCACCACTTCTTTTTTCCATCCTTTTTTCCTCTTTCGTTGTCCCAAGACCTCGTAGACACGCCACGACGCCGCGCTTCATCAGCATGACCCGAATGCTCCTGCTCCATACGTGAGGTCTCAGCCTGCGCTGACTCTTTTGCATTCGTCAAGAGCGCAAGGACGTCGTCTTGTAACTTTGTCGGGTTAAATCCTCGTAGCTGTTTGGCCTTGGCGGCTGTCTTAGCCATATCGACATCGCCAACCCTTGAACTCATGTCTTGCAGAAGCTGCCAACCGTCGTATTTAGTCTGTTCATCATGAGGCGAAGAAGCCACCACTGTGCCATGGTCCATTGCGTCACGTCTTTGCACGTTGCTTTCGGTACTCGCTTCTTCTTCCCTTTGGCTGTACCTTGCTTCGGACTCGGCGACATGCCGTATGGGCGTGTAACGGGGTAATTGCACAACCTGCCGAATTTGCGGCGCACAGCCTTGTTGAAAGCGTTGTCTTCTATCATGCTCCTCAATTTCGAGTTTTCGGATTCTAGCGAGATTCGTGGCGTATGCTTTGTCTCTCGCGTTCAGTTTCGAATCCTCCATGATGAGACTTCGCACATCAATTCCACGACTTCTAGCCTGATTGATCATGCTCTCGATCTTTTGTGATTTGCGACTCCCACGAAGCTTGGAAGACGAAGGATCACCGGGTGGTTTTGAGCTTTGTGTAGTTGTCTCCTTATAATGAACGAGTCTTGATCCTGCCTCTTCACTGACAGGACTCTGCTCATGCACAAGCTGCTCCAAGTCATTCGCACAAGAGCTCTTGACCTGGATCGAAGACTGTGCTGATCCGACGGATGTCTTGTGTCTGGAAGAGGTGCTATAGCTCATCGCATGCACTTGCGCAAATGGCGGTCGAGCGGCTAGTCATTTAGTAGTATTATGTACGAAATGCTGTACCCTTGCATATCCAGAAATGGAACGTGGTGCACCTGCGAAGACATCTTCGGTCATGCGTCGTCCCCTTTCCCTCGCAAATGATTTCACTTGTCTGATCACTTTTTTCTTTCCAAGGGCCTGTCCAACTAACACCTCAAGCTCGAGGTCTGCTGGGCGAACGGCTCCTGCGTTGACTTCACCACCTTGGTCTGACTTGATAGTGGTGCCCATCTGTGAACTGGACATTCCGCCCGAGTCCGACGATTCTGCAATTGCGGGTCGTGTGTAGTCAAGAACGCGCGCACCTTCCAAAGCAGCAGATTTTGCATAATGTTTACTAATCCGCGCTTTAGGAGGCAAATAGCTTTTTCTTACAATCGTACTCGGCAACCCTGTCCGTTGATGGTCTTCTCCCTGTGTCGCTGTACTTGCAGTGAAGTGCTTTCTGATGGTAGTCACTCGCTCTGTTCGCCCAGCTACGCCTTCATTCATTTCTGCTCTGGGTGAGTGTCTATATGTTTCTGCCAGACTATGGGTAGATGCATCACGTCCTGTAGCACCAAGCCCTTGAGACTTCAATGAGACATCATCCGCAACGTCAAGTTTGAACTGGTTTGTTCCTAACGCTGAAGTCTTCGGGTCTTGCTGTTCGCCTGGCTGAGTCTTTTCGGCTCCCTCAGTGCTAGAGTTTGTACGTATGCTTGAGAGTAACGACTCTGAGTCTGTCCTGCGATCCACGGACGGGCCATGACTTTGTTCAATCGAGGAAGGTCTGACATTGATGGTCAATCTTGCGCCTGGGATGTCGAATTTGGTCTTGATGAGGCTCGCGCCAGATGTGTAGTCCTCAAAGGCCATACCACCCTCGGATAAGAGCCCGAAGAGTCCGGACGTGTGCACGATTCCAGCTTCGTCGAATTTGCCCAGGGCAGAACCTAATCCAGGTATGCTGTCGACTGTAGATGGTATCACACCAAACGTTGCTACCTGGGCCGCGGAATCAGCCAGATTGGGGAGGAGCTCCAACGGTCCTTGTAAGTCATCGCGAGTTGATGCATCGGGTGCAATGAAAAACATAATCTCCTCCCCTTCTTCTACAATGGTCCCTAGGGCTTGCTTTTGCTGATTCTCCATGTCTTGTGCGGTGTAGGACTTATCATCCTCTGTTTGAAAGTCGAAATTCCATCCTTCGTCACCTCTCAAAGTCCGTGAGCTATATTTCAGGTCCGGATCTAAGGACAGTAGCCCGGCTTTCTTGCCCCAGCCACCGCCACCAGAAAGTACGCGATGCACACGACTTCCCTTTCCAATGAGCTCTTTCATCATTCCACCAAGAATGCTAACGGACATTCCAGATGTCCACGTATTCCTGATTTGTTGCATGCTGAGTTGATGAAGCTGTAGGGATTCATGACTGCCTAATTTCAGAGTACTTCGATTCGGAGTTATCAATGCCCACACGTTCACAGCTGTAGGCGGTATATCACGAGCCTTGAAGTACGCTGAAACGGCAGCTTCCAACTCTTGAGAAGCAGGCTGCGAGGAGTTGGCATTTAGTGCAGATTCCCCTGGCAAAGAAGCGGACAAAGTGCGTACGATATTCCCCATCGACTTGCCGATGACTCGGAAAGGCGTCAGCGGCAGCAAGGGAGCCCCAAGCTTGTATGCACTTCTATCAGCTATGCGAGGGAGTGGAATCTCTCTACGTCCGTGAAGGAATTGCGGATCGTCCGGTCTGTGCAACGTGTTCCCTTCGTAGGAGAACTTCCCAGATAGCATAGTCGAGACATGACCAGTAGAGAATATGGTTTGTGCAAGCGGCAGCTCAAATTGAAGGCCGCGTTCATTCTCAAGTGAAGTGCCATCAAGAGAGAACCCGATGGTCCCTGGACTCTGTGCATTGACGTTATAGAGATCCACGTTCTTCTCTTGGCCTGGTTTATACACAACTGCTGGGCGTAACATGTAAGCCAAACCTTCTGTACCGGTCGGCAGTGATACGGATGGAAGTCTATCGACCACAGCGGTCGTGTATGCGCTCGGCTGTAGTGGACGTAACACATCACCATTCTGTAGACGACGCATGATGTCAAGAGGAAGATCGCTATCCAAAGCAGTTTGAGCGAACGATGGTGTCAACAGTATAGTAAGATTTGCGCGCTCGCCGAATCCATATGGAAGACTGGCGATGGGAGGTATCCGTTCCAATAGCTGCTGTATTGTAGTCTGGCCGGGTAAGGACGCAGACACAGTGCCCATGATGGCAAGGCTCCTTGTTGTCCCCTCCCGACCATCTTCCCAAGTATGCGCACTGGCATCCTTGCTCGAATTTCTGCGCCCAGGAGTCTTACTTGTGGTTGACCTCTCCTCATGCCGGACCACTGACGTAGATATGTTTACTTTGCGAACGCATGATCGGACCGCGAACCTCGAGCTAGCTCTTGCAAGTAGGCATACTTCTCTTCGCCAAACGCACAGCATTTGCGGCTGTCTTCCACATTAATGAGCGTTGTGGGTCACAAAGAATGATAGCTTGTCCGGGTTGCAACATAAATGTTGATAGACCTGCAGGGTGAGGTCAATGACACTAACGGAATCAAAGCCGCGTCCATGAGGCTGGATCACCTACATCTGTGGCAGTGTGAGGCAATCCACTGCCGCAGCAGATCAGTTCACGATATGTTTGGAATCAAGATGCGATGAGTGCTATTGCCATTCTAGACTGTAACGGACGAAAGTACGCCTGTGAGCGGGAATACATTCTGAAGCTCTAGGAAGAAGGCCTGGGATAATGCAACATGATTGTGGCTCATCTAAGCTTTGGCATTGTGACTGGCACACATCTTGGACACATCTTGAATTGGGAACACTAGTAACACAGAATTCTAATTGTCTTATCTGCATTGTAACCTTAACGGCCAACACTAAGGCGGGTTTGTTGCTTCGTTGGTGCCAAGTCCAGCGTTGAGTGACCTCCCTAATTACCACTCCATTTTCCTGATGTCCTCCACTCCTCATACAAGCCTCGTAGCACAGCTCTTTCGCTAACGTTCATTGCCCCGCTTAGCGTTCTTACGGCAGACTCATCGCTGATTTCCATTGCTTCGATCATCGCCCATAGCCCGGGTCTGAGAGCATCTCTGACGCCAGGGGCAGCAGACCCAGAGAGCACTTGAGTACAGTAGTGATGCAACACATACGAAATATACTGGCCAACTTGTGCCTGAGCACGTCGAGAAGAGTCAACAAGGGAAACGTTTGTAGCAGACTTCGAATTGGGCCGAGCTGATGGAGGATCGCAGATCAGTTGTAGAGTTCTTGCGAGAGCGTGAGCGTGGCGAGATGTTGGTGGTTTGGCAGCGCCTGCCGCTGAGACGAGTCTTCCATTCGTGCTAGAAAATAACGAGGAGAAGAGGGCCTGCAGCAGCCCAATGACAAGGTGCATTCGGTCGCTGATTCGTGATCTGTACTGTTGAAGGAGAAGCGTCAAAACGCTGCATAGTTCCAAGTATACCACGCCTTCGATGCTTTGGCGTTGAGCTAGAGCTTGCAGGCACGCTAGTGTTGATTCCACCGTAGATTGATTGGTAAGGAAGGGCTTCTCGCGAAGGATGGTGGTAATCAAGCGTAGTGTAGCTTGCTGGCTCGTCGCATCGCTGCTGTTCAACGCAATGTGAAGAGCTGTCTGCAGTATACCTTGTTTACCAGCAATGTCATCATCTGCTTCATCATTCTTCCCAATGGTAGACAGTACGGAATCGACCAGTGTGAGCGTTGACACCGTTGTCTCAAGTTTTGCAGATGAGAGCAGGTGTTGAATGACGGCCACACGTTGACCCGAGGTACGTTGGGTAACACAAAGCTCTCTGAATCTGGCAACCACGTGCATGGCTTGTTGCGGTTGTACTTCGCGACCCAATGCGTGTAAAACTTCGTCTGCTGATTTAGTGAGATCTTGTGTAGAGTTTTCAGGTCGTCCGAGCTTTGCAATTAACGACGATTCTGTCATGTTTTCATTGAAGATTTGGTGGATCTGTTCCGCTTGAGCTCTCAAATTCATCGTATGTAGACTAATCTGTAGTGACATCAAGGATTCGACCAGGTGAGTTGTCCAAAAATTGCTGCTGTCCACCTTGTCTGCCTGCTTTGTGAAGCTCGTAAGAGACGAGGAGACCAAATCGATGTATGCATCGAGCAGTGCAGGCTGAAAGACCATGTCTTTGGTGTCTTGGCTTGCACGATCTCCAAAGGCCTGAAATATTCCGTCGGAAAGTCCTAAAGTGCTAATGAGATGTGTAGATCTCGCCGGGCGTTTAGTTCTTAGCTTAGTGCGAGCATTGCTGATTGTCGTCTTCATGCCGGAAATCACATCATAAAGGACCGTACGGGATTCCTCACGAGATTGGTTTTCGAGAAGCTGCTTCACGACCAGGCAGGCCAGACGAGAGAAGAACACATATACTTCGCTGGTACGATGGTCAGAGGACTGGTCGCTGTCCCCAGCCTGTTCTGCCAGACCCCAAAACGAAGCAGCGCTGGTACATATGCTTGCGGCGGCAGATCTGCCAGCCAGAAGCCTGATTATCAAGCTCAAACGCGACACGAGCTTCGAAGAATCATTATCCAAAATTCGATCATCACGTTCAGTGAGTACGTCGATGATTTTCCCGCTTTGTGACTTGGCCAAGACATGCGACGGCAAGGCATCAAGGACTGCGATCATCCGGGTATAGCTCACATCGCCATCTGTTACACTCATTCGTTTTGACACAGCAGCGATGATATCGTCGACTAACGGTCGAGCCGCATTGATAGGCAGGGTAGCCGTCATTCCGCAGAGAGCGCGTATTGTTACGGACAGGTCTGTGTCGTTCTCTGCTCGTACGAATATATCGAAGATCGCATCTAGAAAGCTTTTTCGTTGCTTCTCGTTTAGCAACATCATCGTGGATGGGTAGCGCAACATTCCTGGTAAAGCAACAAGATCTTGACGTGTACGCTTCACGATCTGCTTCATCAACGCTTGAACTACCGCTTCATTTGACTTGAAGCCGCCTAAATGGTAGCACAAGCATATCAGAAGTGTAGTGGCTTGCTGTGCTGCTCTGAAGGCACGATCCTGGCTCGTTGATGTCGTTTCTGAGTCATACGGAACTGCTAGAGCTCGGTAAACCAGATCTACAGAGAACAGTTGCCCAGTAGAAAACTCGATTTCAGTAGGCTTATCTTCTGCGTTGGCGATCTTAGGGTACCAGAGCTCAAAAGCAGAAGTACATAATGCCCAGATCTGACTGTGCTTGACCTTTGGCGCCTGGCTATTCTTGTCGATAGACTCGAGCAGATGTAGTAGATTCTTGAACATCATGCCAATCTTTTCATGCACGGCATTGAGCAGCTGCTCGCTTTGCACTCCTTTGGCTATCGATCCAAGAATACTGACCGCTGCCGTCAGATTCGTCTCGACAGAACTATCGCCTGAAGTTTGACTTGTCTCCAGCTTAGCCATGAATCCATCGAGCAGGACCACTATCTGTTGCTCTGTCAAGATTGTTTCCATTGATGCCGCGAACGCATCCCCAAGACCTTCCCATGCGGCAAGAAGCTCGAGCTCGGCGCACTCTTGTAGCTGTACATACCACACATCCACGAAATCGGTCACTTTCCTGTCCCGTGCAAATGCACGCATAATGGGTGCGAGGACTAATCCCTGCACCGCAGGTAGTGTTTGGAGGGTTTCGTGCGGAGAATTGCCGTTCAACGCTTCTTCATTGGTATTCTGGTTACTGCTCTCGACATCATGAGAGCCACGCAAGTAAGCACAAAGATCGTCCAGTAAGCTCCTGTCGAGGAATACAGAAGCATCAAGCTCGATGATCTTGTATAACACTCTGTTAACTGCTGCTTTTTCGAAGGCCATTTCTGTGCCTTGGCTCCTGGGAGTGTCTCCGGTAACATTCTGACTGGCAGGTTTGTCGAAAATTGAGGAACGAAGTACTTTCCTAAGTGTCTCGGTTGACAGGGTCGTACGTTTCTCAATCACACAAAGCATATCGAACAGCGTGGCATATGATTTGATTGTCTTTGTCTTGAACATATCGTTTAGACTGATACAGTCTGCGATACACGAAAAGACGAATTCCACCCATGGCTTTTCCTTCAATCGATGCCTCAAAGTAGGAACCGGAACACTTCGCAGCGCTAGGTCTAGCAAAATCGGTACGCCAGTGTACCATGTTGTCTCGAATGATTCGCTACCCAGCAGCGACTCGTCAACGGTCTTGTACGGCGCTAGCAGCTCTCGAAGTCCTGAGTGCTGTCTCTGGTCCGTTTGTGACCGTTTCGTAGGCTGCTGGTCCTGAACATGAAGATAGTACGCTCGTGCTGGGAGGATGATATGCCTTGCGATGAGTGCCTCTAACTCCTGAGCAACTGTAGAATCGTTCTTGTTCCGCTTCCGCTTGAGTGACGTTCGTACTAATTGTGATGAGAACTTGGTCAAAACAGCGGTGATCCACAAGAGACATTTCTCGGAAAAGAGCTTATGCTCGTCTACGTGAGGTGAACGTAAGTCCCAAATCTGTACAGCGATACCCGAGTTCTGCTTGACGTCCTGGGCCTGGTAATAGCATTGGCGCATCCATACTTGAACGAAGTTTGCTGCTGCTGCACCATCAAGTCTGAGAACGGCCTTGATTGAAACTCCTTTGGGGCTGTCGGATAGCTCGAGAAGCAGTCGTAAAGAAGCAGCGATACTCTCAAAAGTCTCGCCAGTAAGGCTTTCATCCGCTAAAGCTCGTTCCACGACGGCAAGAATGTTGCTAGGTCCCAACAAGACTGCGATCCTATCGCGTGGTAGCAGGCGGAATATGGACTGTAAGATGTCCCATGTCTGTACGATCCGGATCGCATCATTTGAGTCTTTCATTTTCTCGAGCAGCCATTTCAAAATCATGTCCGCCCGCGCGCTGTGCGTGCATAGCTGCTGTGCTTCCCGAACCTGAAGATCAAAACTCGACAAAGACTTTAGAGCCTTCAGACGGTCCAACGAAGAACTATCCGCAGCGAGCGGTCTTCCCATTGTTGCAAGATTCACCACATTCCGTGTGGTATAGAGCAGATGCAGGCATATATGGGTCCCAGCCATATATGTAGACGGCTCTCAAAAAAAGTTGGACCATCTGGTCTGTGCACAATCATGCTCGGATCTTGCCGACAGCTAAACTTGAAGCTCTCCTGCCTCACGCTTAAACTCCTTGCGAGACTTCAGAGTGGACGAGCAGAACACAGTCAACGACAAGTCGCAATCACCACTCACGTCAGTCCCGCCTGCGACAGCTTCCGATCGACGCCATGGCCGACTCTCGCTCTGCCAATGCACCAGTGGTACCATCGCCCATCCGTCCCGGAAGACCATTGAGCGAGGCACTACTGAACGAGAAGGTACACATCTACGATTGTTGTCGAAGCCAACGCGGAAGGAGAAGCATTTGGTCGCGTACTGTATGCTGCAAGGAATGATCCGCTGACTCATGGTTCTTCGTTCAATAGTGGGACCACTGCCTCAGCACTCTACTCATACGAAGCACACTTGGCGCGTCTTTCGGCGTCATCTTCTCCGTGTTGCTATTCAAGAGACGAGCATTCCCGGTGTGGGTGGGATTGGGTTTCGGTGCTGGACGCGCTTGGGAGGAATGCGACAGCGTAGGTCATGTCTAACATCCCGTTCGAGCACGGCAGGGCCACTGGGAGCGCGCCAATGCGGAGTTTGCTAACCTTCTCTTTACAGAGCTTCAAGCGAGCGACCGCACCGTCTCGCGATGGACTGCGTACTCTAAGGTCATCATAGAGTTCCTTCAACGCAAGGGTTGACCGAGGCACGACTGGAATGAATCAGTCAACTTAGAGCGAACCATCAATGGTCGGAAAAGAGAGGCAATGAGGCTGTGTTCACAGCATCACCAATGTACATTTTGTTATAGACGACGTTGAAGTTGAGCCAGCTGGAGCAACGGACATGCCTGATATGCATAGAGCTTCTGTAATGGAGTTGTTTTGCGCAGTGCGCCGTTGTCATGATTCGGCCAGGTACTTCTCCGCCACGATGCCAATTCGAACGCTGCTTCCCTTTCTCAGCCAATATTTGCATTCTGCACTGGTCCGCTGGCATCATCAAAACTTTGTTGACAGGTAGGAAGAGAATACCAAAGAGACAAAGGACGTGTAGACTGACCCAGGAACACGCTCATCTAACACCCAGGTACAAAGCAGACATTTTTGCGTGTCACCTAACAACATCTGCAGACATAGGCACTCTGCACATTGAAATGTCCATCTATGATCCATCCAGACACATAAAGCAAAGTCGAATACATGCAACTATAAATCCATCGACATCTCCTACATACAAATCAACATCACGTGTAGTGGAGCCGAGGCCGGTTGTCAGTCGCTTGCAAGAAAGCTAACTCCGGTAAGTCCAAGCATGCACCAATGACAACAACCAACTTGCCAGCAAGTCGCCCTCCACCATGTTTCCCTGTTTTCAGATACGCAGCCACGCAATACACGGCTTGGCGGAATGTCAAGTTTCAGAACTAGAAAGAAATACTTATTATCAGCTTGGAACCAAATGTCCAACGGAACTTGACGGTAGAATCATCTCAATCAACGGACCACATCTGCCAAGCCCGAAAGACTGTCAACATGGCATCCCTCCCTCCTAGCGACTCTCCCGCCTCACCTCTCCACTACGACGCGGCTCACACAGCGCTACTCCTCCTCGACTTCCACCGCTTTGTCGTGGATCGCTGCGGCGACTCAGGCGCCTCCGCCCTCGCGCAAGCCGTCAAGCTGCGCGACTGGGCACTGGAGAAGAACGTGATGATCATCCACTCGCTCGTCGACATCAACGCCGTGCCGGCACCGACCTGCAAAGCCGCCGCGCGCATCAACGACATGCTCGCGCAAGTCAAATCGCAAGACGATGGCAGCGCCGCTCTGGTCCCGCCCGTACTTGCACCGGACGCCAAGCACATGCACGAGATGGTCGTGCCGAAGCATCCCGGCGTCGTGTCGGCGATGAACTCGATCATGGCCAAGGGCACGCTGGCGCGCCGCGAGATCTCGTCGCTGATCGTGGCCGGGTTGGCGACCAGCGGCGCGGTCCTGAGCACTGTGCTGCCGGCCACCGACGCAGGGTTCGTCGTGATGGTGGCGAGCGATGCGTGTGCTGATTCGCGTGCTGAGGTGCATGAGCTCCTGATGGGCAGCATCTTTTCTAGCCGCGCGCATGTCGTTACGACGGATGAGGTGCTGGGATGGTTCAAGGAGTAATGGCCGGAGTGTTCAAAGCTGTGGACGTTACGTTCCTATAATACGTAGCGCACGATTACAGGTTTCCTGTCTGTTTACAGCATGACGAAGACGGATCATTGAAGAGCCGCGTACATCAACCCATCACAGCTGCGGACACGACCTTGATTTGATCATCATACACATACACGTAGCTTTTCCCCAACTATATAAAGATAAGGTAGCTTCGAGTTCTTCCCATCTCATGCTGTGCTCGCTTGCTGAGACCCGGAAATGCAAATGCCACGATGCCCATTTCGCCTCGCACCAGTGCGGGCTTTCTTTCCCCCTTGGTATCAAAAACGCCTTGGCCAACACGTGGTGGCAATACTTTGCGACCTATACATAACATCTTTAGCCCTACATTTTCCCGCGAGGTGTCTCTCGTGGCTGAGCGGTACCGGCCATGGCGCCGCTAGCTGCCAGCTGCGCCAGGTTGGTGCTGTAGTTTCCATTGCCGAGCGTAGTGCCATTGCTCGTACGTTTGTTGCCAGCAAGAGCGGCAGCGCTGCCTGCCGTCGCGACGGCGGAGTGCCGCCGGCTAGGGTCGGTGGCGACCGAGATCTTCCGCGGACTACCTACCGCACCACCAGCAGCGGCAATCGCCGTCGAGCGAAGGACAGGTTGAGACTGATCTCGTATGGATCGCTCACGAACAGGAGTCGATTGTAGAGCAGATGCCATAGCGGTGCGTTTCGTAGGGCTTGGATTCGTCCCATTGGTAGTTGCCGAAGCTGCTGTGGATCTTACTTTTGCAGTTCGACGGGCCTCGTCAGGAATGCCTGACCTCTGATGTAGTGGCATATTAGTGATAAAGGGGTGGTTGACAGCTTCGGCCGGCTTAAGACGACGATCAGGATCCCAACGTAGACAGCGAGATACGAAATCGAGGAAAGCTTCGTCATCCGTCTTGAGAGCCTGCGCAAGTGTCTTGCTGGAAGGCCGTCTCCTACGCCCCTTGGACGAAACTGTCACACGCGGCTTGCCCACACTGTCGAAGAAAAGCTTCTTCCGTGTACAACGTTCCACCAGATGACGGTCAGGTGGACCAAAGATCTCCATGATACAGGCCAGTTGTTCTTGCTCGTTCTCGCCGGGAAAGATAGGGTATCCAGTCCACAGCTCGGCGAGAATGCACCCAAGAGACCACATATCGATGCCGAGACCATAAGAACTGCCAAGTATGACCTCAGGGCTGCGGTAGAAGCGACTTTGAATGTACGTGTACACTTTCTCCTCTTCGCGACATGAAGAACCGAAGTCGATGACGCGCACGTCAGCTTTACGTGCTTCGCATAATAAGATATTCTCAGGCTTCAGATCGCAATGAATGATTCTCTTCTGTTGCAGCAGAACCAAACACGCCAGAAGTTGCCGCGCGAAACGTCGAATGAGTGGTAGCGAGAATCCGACAAAGTTGTGCGCCCGGATCAACTCGTACAGGTTAATCGAGAGGCATGGTGTGACAATACAGAGATGAGACCGGAAGTAGAATGACGAAGTGATTGACAGTGTGGCATTGGCGCCGTCCGGGTCCTGGTGAGATTCATTAGTATTGTGATTCGTAACAAGAGCGTGGTCAGACTCACCCATTCGCCCAGACGACCCAAGATGCCGACCTCGACTAATGCCTGCTGATGGAACCTCTTCTTATTGCGAATGATCTTCACGGCCACAACGCTACCCAGCATATGATCGACGCAGCGGACGACTTGTCCAAAACTGCCTTTGCCAAGCACATCGACGACCTCGTATCTGTATGCCAAGTGATCACCGAGCACGATGTTGTAGTCACCTCTTTCGTCGTCGTAACCAAAGTTGTTACCGCCTGCAGCTTTCGATTCTGAAGATAAGTGATGTTCCGCAGAAGACGGCGGCGCCGCCACAGATCCAATGATCTTCTTGGCGCTTTTGGTCCCTGTAAAGAAGACGCCATCTTTCTCGTAATCCATCACTTCTCCGCGCTCGAAAATGTTCAGACTGAAGTTGCGATCGTGCAACACCTGGTTGGGCTGCATCGGCGTACGTGCCACAGCTCGTGTTTTGAGAGCCTCCGACTCTCGCGCTGCTGTGTCGACATCACGTCGCTTTTGTGATAGACGGCGCATCTCATCATCAGCTATCAGATCATCCTTGTCTTTCACGAGTGCCGAAATATTAGGGGGATGCGATTTGGGCTTTACTGCAAGGTTGTTGCTACTTGCCAATGCTTGTGACCGGTTGGAGGTTGCTGACGGTCGATTGGAGGCGCTGGTTTTGAGGCCGAAATCACCCCAGCTGCTGGTACGAACAGCCCCACCACTGACAGGTTGCGGCTGCTCGGCCTGCGTACTCTTCACGTTAGCACCAGAGGTACCTTTTGTTGGTGTTGCCGCCACCGCAGGTTTGGAGCCGTCGATCTCAGCTGATGTGGCATTCTTTGTACTCTGCGATGCACCGGGCAGGTTAGCCCTTGGTGGCCGGTCGAGGCTGGGTCTCGTGCCTTCCGTCAAGATGGAACCAGAGTCAATCAACGAGCCAGTTGACCAGTTATTGCTCAAGCTTGCTGGTAGACGTGGGGGCGGCATTTCACTGGCGCGTTTCGCAAGCTTCCTGGTTTCCTTTTCGCGATCTTCGTTTCTCTTCGCTACAGAGATGACCTCTTGGGCTTGTTGCGGGCTTGACTTGTTATCTGGGTGCTGTGCAGCTTTACTAGTGCTGCGTCTCCATCCTAAGGACAACTTCCGACGTAGTCCACTACTGGACGAATCTTTTCGAGCGTGATCTAGTTGATGCTGGGATGCCATCTCCGTCAATGGACTATCCGTGATAGTCGAGGGAGTCTGAGGAACTTTGGGAGCGGAAGTGGCGGTCATCGTCCTTGGCCTTGTTTCGAGCGACAGTCCAGCTTGAACATCTGAGTTTCCAAATACAGCCGATTCTAGACCATTCCTTTGGAAGTCCTCACTTGGCCTGCCTCTAGATCTCGCCAGATCTCCTGAGTTCTTTGGTAGTGATCCTGAAGAGAAAGGAGTGATTGTCGATCTTTGTTTCGAAGCCGGGATTGACATGTCAACGCCCGCTCGTCCTAAAGTGAGTCTCGTGTCATTGTCATCAAAGAACCGGGCCACAGCACCATCATCATCGTAATGCATGACGTCGCGCAAAGCATAATGACTGCTAGAACTTCGAATGTCCTTCAATTTCAGATCTTCGTCTTGTCTCTTATAGAATGTGGCCTTGCTAGCGGTCATTGGTGTGCTCGGGGTCTTGACAGTTCGCCTCGGCTCAGGCGTTTGCAGATTCGCATAGTCCTGGTCGCGAGCATCAAGCTCTTGACTTGGCCGCGGGAAGTCGACAATGCCCTTATTAGACTTTGCGTTGATTGGCATGAGGTTCAACGGCGGCAGTCGCAAGGGTTGCAGATTGTTGTTCTTGCGGCCAGTGGCATCAGGCTGGGCCTTTGGCGTTCTGCTTACTGCATCAATACCAAGCAAAGAAGTCTTGCTGGAGCCGGTTGTCAGACTCCGCTTGTGAGAGTGCCTGTAATCTCCCGATGACTTCCGCAAGGGACTCCGATTAGAGTCGATGCTCCCTCGAGGAATCTCTACTGGCATCATCGGCGCCTGCAGGAACGATCGATCAAAATCAAAATCCCCAGAAGGCTCGGTAGTGGAGTCAGAAGCCGAATGTGCTGACTTCGAGAGTCCCGGAGGAAAGTAATCCGCCTCATACTCCTTCGGGCTTTCGTATGCTTTTGGTATTGCGGGTACCGGGGGTACCAATTCCCCAGCCTCCCCGTAATGTGCGGAACTAGAATGCACGTTACGACCCTTTGGAGTGGGCAATCGTGAAGTTGAATTAGAGCTGTTGTTAGACGATTGGAAGCTAGATTTCGTCGTGAGAGGCGGACCTAGATCGGGTGATTGACGTGCTGATGTCGGAGTGATGCTATGTGTCTTTCTAGGGATCAGACTCGGGCTAGGTTGCGCAAGTCGAGGCTGTTCCGGCCGGAGCGACCACGGATTTCGCGGCTCTTGAGTCGGCGTCGGAGGCCCTCGTGACAAATTCGTGGGGAGAGGTGGAACCTGCATCATCGACAGCCTCTGCAGTCTCCTTGCATCCGTAGGGCTGACTGTTCTTGCCCCAAGACCGCTAGCCCGACCATTCCCAACAGTAGATTGTCGCCTGTTGCCGCTCGAAGAGGATGGTGTATGTGATCGACTATGGCTTCCTTTCGGTACACTTTGCACAAGCGGAGTGTTGGGATCACGAGGGAATGGCTGTACGTTTTTGACTTTGTTCGCTCTTGATTGAGTCGTGGCTTGTAATGTTGACAAGCGAGGTAGCTCAGCCCCAGCAGACACTGATGGCTGTAGAGTGGATCGACGTGTCCGTTTGCTGAGACTGGTTGTACGATCGAGGCTGAGCTTTGGAGAGAACTCGGATGGCGATGTGGATGTTTGACCTGGCTTGCGGGATTCCAGCATACTCGTGATGAGGCCGGGACCAACCGACTTCCTGGGCGGACGGTTCGCAGGCTTCTCTGGACCGAGAACAGCCAGAGGTACAGAGCTCTGTCGTCGGGATCGTATCGACAGGTTGGAGTGTGGCACTGCTGCACCTGGCACCCTCGATGGGTCGTGTTGAGAAGAAAATTGCCGTGTTTTAGGAGCAGCGCTCAACCTCTTTCGAAAACTGTCACTCCGGCTCATGCTCTTGTCTGCTGCACCATTCTGCCCACCTAATGATGGCCTTGGTGAGACGAATCCATTGCTTTCTAGCGTGTCATAGCTCTTCCCGTTCTTGCTGCCATCTCCTGGCCCTGCTCGCCGACCTGGCACGAGCGGGAAGTCGCTCAAGAGAGGGGTGCGTAGAGCGGCGCTGGTGTCATAGGTTGTGGTAGACAGCGAGTTCTGAAAATCATCGAAGTTGACCGTGGGAAGAAAATCGAAGCGTTCTTCGGTCGGGGCTTGATTCTCTTGCGACAAAGGGCGTTGCTGAGTTGGACCGAGGGGGGTGTTTGTGCCTCTCAGGATGTGTTGGCTGGAGCTCGTAATGCTGCTGGTTCTGGCATGATGTTAGCATGGGAAACACGACAGCGAATCTGCCACAAGTAGGCGTAATCATGATCCACATACCTCTTCCCGGGACTGGGATAGTCTCTCGGTCCGCTAGGTACTCTGACATTCTCTCTCAATGTGCTTCGGCGGCGGTGAGTTGGAGCCGGCTGTGGGTTCGCCCGCGTTGCAGATGCAGGTAATGTAGGCCGGCGGAAGCCTTCATTGTTTGCGTCGGAGTTTGTTTTCTGGAACTTGCGACGGGTTAAGGAGTCGGCTATGGGTCACACAGTCAGCCAAAGCACTCCCGGACGGTTGGTTGTGGGAACCACATGGACCACAGCACGACATACATTCTGCACCGGACTCATCTGTAGGTCTGCCACCCGAACCACTTTCACTTCTCTCATGATTGTGATCAAGATATGCCGCGACTCGACCTCGAGTCTGGTATCGGGTGGCTGTATCCATGTTGGCGTATCAAGATTCTGGCACTAGAGTGACACAGTCTCGATCCCTATGGCTTGTCTTGCACCACCTTAAAACCCGCCGAAGTAGTTACCCGTATGCTGTCAGCCGCCTATGCTCCAGTAACCTTCAACTATGTCCCCGATTCTTCTTATCCCGGCCTTCTCTTCTGCTTCAACCTCAAGAGCACCGGGTGTTGCTGGCCATGTGTCGGTGGGCGTTGGTGTTGCCTTTAATCCCCGGCCATGTTGCGGTACGAACAAGCGGACCAGAATCGAGACAAGCGTGATCTGATGACTCCTTAAAGTTGTAGGGGTTGCATTGTTGTGGGCAGGAAATAGATGTTCCAAAAAGTGGAAAGACAGTAACGCTTCAAGCAACGACTTCCTTCCCCGAGCTTCAGGCCGGAGCGAGGTTTGAGAGATGGGTATAATCTGCGGTGAGGGAAGAAATGCGGTCTGGCTGCCTTCTGCACTTGGACCAGGTGGAATTCGCCTCGACCAGAAGATGAGGTGCGGTGGTCGTCGGTAGCAAGACGGGGCGCGCCCTGACGAGCTGCAGTGGTGTTCCAGACGAAGCGAAGTCTAATGTCGAGTGGGAAGTGGACGTGAAAGCACAGGCCACGTCGAGTGTTTACATGCCCGTTGGATGATCCTATATTTCTCTACTCATACACATAAGAGCCGTGTTTATATCTACTATGGAAGCGCATATACGTTGGACTATCGCTGCTGTGAATATTTCATCACCGGCTCCAACCGGCGCATGAGGTAGGAATATCAACGAGAGGTATATCTACGTCCAAGCCAATCGATACCTCCTGGATATGGATGGCACTACGGTCCTGTACCCCTTCAACTCGTCCCAATCGCTCCCACATCATGCGCCTACGGCTACCGTATCCGTGTCCGGCATCCCTGCAGCCATAAGGTACATGTAAATAGGTATGTGTTTGGTTTCGAGGGCAATGATCGCCTCTGTACTTGCATAGATCTGTGCCTCAGTGACTAGATGGTTAGCTGCTTGATTAAAGGTTTCTTCCAGCTCACATCACACAGTATACATCCATAGATCTCAGCCAAGATAGACAACTAAACCCACATTCGGTTTCACACCTCGACTAGAACTGTCACATCCCTGAATCCCTGCAGCCCCGTTCTCCCTGATGTCGGCACTCTCCCGCCACACTACCTTAAGCTGTCTTAGCTGGAAATCCTCCGCAAGCCCACTTTGTCGGCGGAAATCGTCATGTGGGGGAAGATTACATGTTTTCTGGTCTCACCGCAGCACATGGGACAACACCTTGTGAAGCAGGTTGACGCGTGCTAATATTTTATATACTTTCCTTCTTCGAGTGTCTCTTTCTGTGCTGCCCCTTCAATGCCGCGAGATCCTCTCATTGCCCTCGTGGGCAAGCCCAGCGCTGGCAAGTCGTCCACCATCAATGCCCTCACTTCCGCCGACGCCAAAGTAGGTCCGCCTCTCCTTCTCCCTCAATCCCGCCGGATCCATTGCTCGCTGCTGCAGAAAACTCACCTCTCTGATCTTGCTAGGCAACTTCCCCTTCACCACGATCGAGCCGAACCGTGCCATAGGCTATCTCCATATCCCGTGTCCTTGCTCGCGTCCATCATTACCCGGCAATCAAACACCAGCCCCAGATGAGCCGCCCCCACTGCAGAAGAGATGTAAACCAAACTACGGCGCCTGCCAACAGGGGACAAGAAGCGTGCCTATTGAGCTGCTCGACGTGGCAGGACTGGTGCCTGGGGCTCATCAGGGAAAAGGACTAGGTACTTGCCGTTTACTGGACACTCATTTCGAAAACATAAAACGCTGATCATTGATCTCAATCAAGGCAACAAATTTCTCGACGACCTCCGCCACGCCGATGCGCTCATCCACGTTGTCGATGTTTCCGGCACCACCGACGCCGAGGGCAAATCCACTCGCGGGTACGATCCGAGTCAAGACATCGTCTGGCTACGCTCCGAGATTGTCAATTGGGTACTGGGAAACCTGATGCAGAAGTGGGGAGGCGTGAAGCGACGACACACCGCGATCAAGGCATCGGCTGTGGATACTCTGCAAGGACAATTTTCAGGATACGGGTCGAACTCAGCCGTGGTCGCACGGACGCTGGACAAGCTGACGTTGAAGCAGCCGCTTCAAGAATGGAGCGACGAGACGGTCGAGCTTGTGGTCAACACGTTTGTTGATGAGAAGTTTCCCACCGTCATAGCATTGAACAAGATTGATCATCCAGACGCCGATAAGAACATTGCGAAGATCGCGAAGAAGGAGCAACCCGAACGGTTGGTGCTGTGCTCGGCTATCAGCGAGGTGTTC
Source organism: Microcyclospora tardicrescens (assembly GCA_003012245.1). NCBI lineage: Eukaryota > Fungi > Ascomycota > Dothideomycetes > Capnodiales > Microcyclospora > Microcyclospora tardicrescens. The sequence continues at coordinate 186,583 of PXOE01000035.1, forward strand.
CTACGCCGACTGGTCAAGCAAGGGTTCGTGCGGTACATTCCTGGGTCGGAGTTCGTGGACTCACGAGAAGATTTGCTTGAGACTGGCGAGCAAGATGGAGGTGGGCTAAAAGAAATGGACGACAAGCTCAAGCAACGGGTTGAGAACCTCAAAGATATGGTCTTGTATCGTTTCGGCAGCACTGGTGTCAATCAAGTGCTCTCACGAGCGTCGGAAGTGCTCGGTTTGGTCCCGGTATTCCCAGTTCGCAACATCGGCACGTTTGGATCCGGCGAGGCAGGCGTCAGTGGCGAGAAAAGCGCGGTGTTCCGGGACTGTGTACTGGTGAAGAAGGGCAGCACTGTCGGTGACGTGTATCGGAAAGTCATGGGCGATGCACCTATGGCATATGTGGAGACGGTTGGGGGAGTGCGCGTGGGGGAGGAAGATGAGGTCGCGGTTGGGAAGAACGATGTATGTGCTGCACTGCTTTCAGGATCAATTGGAAGCGTATCGCTGACACTTTTCACATAGATCCTGTCGTTCAAGGTCGGTCGAGCATAAGCTCCCACCCTCATTACCCATATGTACGCCGTGCTGGTCAGCACATGCTCCCTCCTGGATATACTCACCTCTCGGGAAGCTGTCATTTACAAGGACAGGCGAACTCGATCAATATCTGATCGAGGTATTGCAACATGCGCACGAAGGAGTGATCGCTTCATGGGACTCGAACAAGTCTATGCGTGGCTACATCACAGCCAAGCATCTTTGAATGCCTGGGTGCGTGTACTTTACGCGACCAGCCGGGAGATTACATTCTGGCACCTTTATCTCCGAGGTAGCTTGTGAGGTAGTTAAGTCAGGTAACGAAGCATGCAAGAAACGACAGCGTGCCTTAGTATATTCCTAGCCAATGTCTGATTCATCGCGCTTGCTCGATAGTCCACCTTTCTATCTGTGCTGTACACGTAGGATGTTCTAAGCGTCCTACAAGCAGAGAAACCTCGTTGACGAAACACAACAATTTAAAATACCTACAGCAAGTAAGGTAAGCATAGATGCGGTACAACAAGCCACATACATGTCGCGTACCCTATTGAATTGTGCTAGTTGACATAATTCCACCAATTCTTTAGATCGGCGTTTTAGTTGTCCCGCTCTCCAGTAAACTTGCGCACCTCACCAACATAGATGTATACATGTAGGTACAGTATATATGTAGTCGTTTAGACGACTCCTGGTCTAGATCGCGATGTTCGTTTCCAGCGGTGGTGCTAATCAACAATATCGAGAACTCGTGTGAAAACATATAACCTCCATCACCCTCGTAGCCTACCTACACTATCAACAGCATGGTCGCGCTCGACGTCCTCCGCGCCTCCAACGCGCGCATCGCCACCACCCTCCCACCCAACCTGGTCGCCGTCTTCGTCGGCGCAACCAACGGCGTCGGCGAGACGACTGTGCGTCAATTCGCCCGGTACGCCGTGAGCCCGCGAGTCTACATCATCGGACGCTCGCAGGAGGCCGGCACCCGCATCGTGAACGAATGCAAGGCCTTGAACGCTGATGGCGAGTTTACGTTTATCAGCAAAGACCTCAGTCTAATCCGTAACGTCGATGAGGTCTGTGAGGAGCTGAAGCGGCGAGAGACGACGGTTAATTTGCTGTTCTTGACGATTGGGACGTTGCAGAGGGGCGCAAGTATGAATGAATTGATCTACGTGCAGTGACATGCACTGCTTGCTTTTGTACTGACACTCGCTAGAAACCGCGGAAGGACTACACTATCCCGCTGCTCTCACCGTCCACGCGCGAGCTCGCTTCATCTCGCACCTGGCGCCGCTGCTAGACAACGCAAGCGCCCTCCGCCGCGTGGTCTCGGTGTTCATCGGCGGGCTGGAAGGCGAGATCAACATGGACGACTTCCAAGGTTGGAACATCAAACTGATGGCCAATCGTGGGCACGCGGCGTCGATCACGACGCTGTCGTTGGAGCACCAGCGTCAGAACCACCAGCAGATCTCGTTCGTGCACAACTTTCCCGGCGTGGTGGAAGGCGGCATCGCGCGAGGCACTGGGGCGCTGTTGACTGCGTACAGCGCGTTCATGCGTGTCTTTGGCCGGCTGATCTTCATGAACATCGAGGAGGCTGGAGATCGACATCTGTTCTTGGCGACGAGCGCGAGGTATGCTGCAGGTGCTGACGATCCGGCGGGAGGCGTGCCGCTGTCACCTCCTATGGAGCTCGCAACTGGCACGGATGGGAAGGCTGGCAGTGGAGTGTACTCGATTGATGCCAGTGGCGAAAATACTGGTCCTAGGGTCGAGCAAGCGCTGGCTGCGTTGAGGAGCAAAGGTATGGTGGAGACTGTCGCGAAAGCATTGGAAGCAGATATTCAGAATGCTCTTGCGGTCAAGATTGGCTGAGAATGTAATATCTTGAATAATCATGGCTGAAGTCTGTGTCCCATGGGGTTTTGTCGTGACAACACCGTGGTTCAACTAGTTGCCATGCGTACAAGCATATCTTAGTTATGTTACAAGATTTCCTCGAGAGCTTGGCCTGAAATCTAGTCCAATGACAACTTTGATGATCTACTTACAAACTTAAATAATGATTCATGTACAGTTCATATATTGTAGTCTCAAAATGCAATCGCTAGATATCTCTGCTTTTCTTGTTCAGCCTCGCACGCTGTTCTGCCGACCAGATCAGAGTGTCTCATGAGTACAGAACCTTTGTCCTTGAGGCACCAGCAGTGTTCACAGTCTCTATTTGCAAAGTATTTGTGCATACACGAGGTTTCCCAAGTACAGTAACTTACAGTAGTATGCAGTTCCTTCATCTACAGTGATTGGCTACAAAGCCCAATACAGTAATATCGTCTGCCGATCGGTCCGATACAAAGCCAGCACGAGCTCAATAAGAGTTGCGGACCGCTACGGTACCGTACAAGGGACCTCAAGACATCAGCCGCTATGTCGCAGCTCATATCTGACACATTCATGCTCACTTTGGTACCTACCTTAGACATAAAGGGGAAGATTGATGATAGCAAGATGAAGGTCGAGGGATTACAAGGCTATCGTTGTATGCGAAATGCAACTAGCAGAAGCACCCTAGTTGGGCAGGAAACTTTGTGCGGCTGAGGTCGTCTCAGCCTTGTCTGCAAAGGCCAATTTCCTTCCTCTCTGTTCCGTTGCGGAGACATGTCCTCATCAGTGTGATCATTGGTATGTAGCGCTGAGGCAATAGATACCATCTAACAGTCCTTGGGCTGTAGCAAGAAGAATCAGTACTCCATGCAGAATGGTCTGGTCGGGGCCTCTACACAATTTCGCATCATGGACGAAAGGATGGTCCCCTTTCCGTCTGGACGCTCTCGGACTGGTCACACTTCTTGGAGCAGACGAGATCGCGCGCAACATTGGATCTTTGACGCGTAACACCTACACTGATTTCCTGCCCGTCTTTGGCGCATACAAAGTCGCGGCCAACCAATTCGCTACACAAGAAGCGGGCTTCATGCTGTACAATCTGACTGACGGCATTGCTGTCACAGAAATGAACGGTTGGATCACGCGATGGCTGGCGAGCAATCTCGACGCGAAATTTACAATCCTCAAAATGTCTGTGAGGGACCGACCGCGTAAGCATTGCAAACGTACCTATCTGGCTTTTGCCATCGGTCTGGTTGCGTCTTTCGGGCTGATTGCTCTGGCACTGGCTCAGGCGGACTGGTATGGCCTTGCTAATGCTGTTGCTATGATGGCGGCAACATTGATACGCAATTTTCTTCTGACATCCCTTCGGGCCTTCCTCGACGCAAAGGTCATGAGCATTTTCGCAAGAAGCTTCTCGAAAGTCGAATCTGGATCTGGGAAGGTTATCTACACTGGTACACCCGACGTACATACGACCGTTGCTGCACTCCCTATGAAGACCGAAGAAGCATCGATTAAGTTTCGTCCCCCAGTCACGAAGCCAGGTATAGATCCAGACGGCACTGTGAAGTTTCTCCTTGTGCTTCCAGATGGCAGGGTGGCGATCAGCTTCACTCATCGTGGCATGGTCCCCTTGATGCTAGCATCATTGGACGAGCCTGCAGAGCAGCCTTTCTACCGTATAGCTCGAGCGTTCGGCTGGCTAGCCTTCGCCGTTCATATCATTACTATCGGCCAAGCTTATTTGTTGACCCAGATCATTACAGTATTCCTGATGGCTTCTGCGACGATTTTGACCATCATTCGATTTGGTGTACACAGGGAGCACCAAGTTGGAAGCCTAATCACCATCAAGCAACTTGAGCTCGGGCATTATCTAGTGGGATCGAAGAACTCAAGACGTTCTCTCTGGCGAGCCAGTGAACGTTTACACGACAAGCATAAAGCGCCGAAGAACCTGGGGCGGAAGGATATTTATGTGAGATTGGATCCGGACGAAGGTACTCGCGCCAGGGAATACCTGCATGATTGGTCGCTCTTCCCACAACTGGGAAACCCAAGTGCCGACGCTTGGATCGCTGACTTCGATACAAAGCTAGAACAGTGGCGCGACAACATGCGAGAGTCCAAAGATGAGAGCTTTGAATTGGAGAGGGATTTCCTTCGTTCATAGACATGTACGCTTTCACTGATGCTCAAGACGTGAGATATACAGGCTGAAACACTGTTCCACTTTACGTTATATAGTTTGTTGAGTTATGATCGTCGAAAATTCTATGCTTCTACCCAAACTTTACAGAATGTATTGTACAGTATTGGCATCACAACTGCACTGATACTGCACACGTGCACTACACCCATCAACCTCACCAGCAATACAGTATATTGTGAGGTCACGTGGACTCGATGCTCAGCCCACCCGTTAGCGCTCGGTGGGAGTCTTATCCAAACCTCACACGTCTAAGCGCGCGCGTATCTATCGTGTGCAGACAGATATGAGGTGTCTGGTTTCCTCACCAGAGGAAATGTTGCTCTTTGACAGCTTTCTACAACAATCGTCTCCAAAGTTCGACCAGGAAACACAAAGGTTAATCACGAATTTGGTACCCAAAGTTGGTTGGATCCCCACCATCCAGCGTCCGACCAGGCTGGACAAATGCTGCAGGAGTGGTCCTTGCCACACGCTAGAGTGGCCGAAAATGATGCGTGTCCTAACATAAAAATGAGGGTCCAGCGGCTGCAGGCTGAACATTCGCTTCCGAACGCCGAAAAGTTGTGGTCAGAGCTAGGCTTTACTCAAACGACCAAGGATCACAGCAAATGTGACGAACACATATGTTTGGCCAACGATCTCCTAAAGGGAAGCACCGCAAAGTGCCTGGACCATTGTCTGACTAGCAAGCAACGGCTAGGCTTGGACGACAGACGGCTTCGAGCTTATATTGAGAGAGGAGGAATCCCTGCTGTGAAATTCGATGGCGAGCTCTTGACAGTCGACGCTTTCAGATCACAGAAGCCTCTGGTAGCAATATCCCATGCGTATGTGCTGCAGTCCATGTTGTGATGAAGACAGACAAACCACTGACTCTTGTCCAAAGGCTGGCAGACGACTTTTGTAATCTATGTTGCACATGCTTGCCACGGCGAGATGTGCAGTACATCTATGACTGTGCAGTGAATCTCACACGAACACTGATTCTGGACCGAGAAGGAGTACTAGATGTCAGTGTATGGCTTGACACTCTCTGTATCCCGACAAGTCTCCTGGGATCAGATGGGGTCCCGACTGCAGTTACCAATATCATGGATAGTGTGATACGAGGAGCCACAGCTGTACTGGTCATTGATACCGATATCGTGACCTTGCATAGAGACTGTTCGTACGCCGAAGCATATCTGAAGATCACATATTCCAGCTGGGGGAGTCGGTTGTGGACCTTATATGAGGCTATTCTCGCCCGCGAGCTATTCTTCCAGTGCCAGGACGGCGTCCTAAGTTTACTTGATCTGGACCGCAAGTTTGAGAAACAGAAGTCATCGATGGAATGTTTCGCCGAGCCCTCAACGCAGTTCCCACGACTGCCATATGCAGAGCTGCGCGGCCTGGCCCGACGGACCGGGAAGCTGGATGTATTGCAGCTCAAACGATACAATGCTGTGCTGGACCACACCATTGAGGACAGGCGCACCACTTACAAGAACGACGAAGCTCTCGTTCTCGGATGTCTGCGAGAGCTTCCCAACCTGGAGTCTGCAATATAAGCACCGATTGATGGTTGCACACCCCTGGCTTTGACTGATGCTGTTACATGAAAGACCACGCTTGGGTTAAACAATACAGAGCCTCACTAAACATGGCTCACGACAAGCATATCATATGCGGACATCTTGTGGAATTTCTAAATATTGCATATAGTGTCGATCTAGCATGAGCATATAGACGCAATAGATGAGTGAGTAGTGCTGTATAGATCCCGTTTGCAATTACTATACATTATGTACCTGCTACCGAAGGCTATTGCAGGTACTGCAGCAAGTGTATGTGCTGATCAACCTAGCACGACTTTGGCTGGGTCGAGAGTCCTCAATCTCGCTTTCGAAGCAGTATCCTCGCCAGCCTCCGATGCCATGAGGAACCGCAACAACATGGGTACCGTCCCTGGGTGTTCGGGGTTTGGGGGAGGGCACAGAACTTCGCGTATAGGTTGTAACGCAGCCGATGGCATAGTTGGTCCTGCTGGGCACGTACTTGTCCATCTTGCAGCGCAGATTTGACCAACCATGAAAACAGCTGTCACATCCATGCTAAAAGGCGGATAGGAAGTGCTCGTGCTTGTCCTTAAGCCTTGCTCATTACTCCATGTATCGCTTAATCTCTCAATCACGAGTGCAAGAGGATAAGAATTCCACGTTATAACCAGTGATTCGCCGCATACATACATTATTTATGATTGTCGGAGGAACACTTCATCCTCATGCTTGAGGCACATCGTGTCCCAAGTGACATACGCGCCTCTGTCAGTCCACGCGCCGCCCTTGTCATTCGCCTCATCGATGGATGCCAGTGCTGCCGCCGTATCACCCTTGTGATTCGCTACAGCTAAGAACTTGGTCCCTCGCACTTCCGCGACAACCTGTTCCTCTCCAGCCTTGACCGACTCGATCCGCTTTCGGCGCGCTGCCTTCAACAGTGCCTCGCCGTGCGGGTGAAACCACATCCTCGGCCAACGCCAGCCCAGAAGCACTTTCAGGCCGGTGACGTGATACAAGGGAAATGGCTCGCCGGAGATAGTGTTGACGCCCAGCATGACGTCGTTCCAGCCCTTCTCGATCGGCAGGCCATCTCCTGCAATGCCGGCAGAGTATGGTCCGGGCGTGGACGCCACATCTTCCGTCAATTGGAGACGGTCGAGGCGTGTCGGATCATAGGCTCCTACTGGTAGGGGATCGACGGAATGGTTGAAGGTCATCCACGCCATGTACTCCGTGTACCATGCGTTGACCAAGAAGGCCTCGCTTTCTTGATCGATGGTGAAATGATATTCGGTCCGCTCGCCCGGCGCGTATACGTTGGTCATTTCGGGTACACTGCTATTACCAGCAGCCAATTCCCGTTGTCGTATCCGTGCTGCTTCCTGCTCGTGCCAGACCACCGCGAAATAGTATTGATCCGAGTTCTTCATCAGGAACCCTTTCGTCCACAGCTTGTCGACTACTCTCATGGTATTCTCAAAAAGCGCGCGCACATCCTTTACAGGACCGATCATGGAGCCACTGTTCAGATATTGTGGGCGGCCTCGTAATGGATCGGCATCATTCTCTGGCCCGAATGTAGTGTTGGGCAGCGAATTTGGTGGGGCGGACCAGCACGCAGGCTTGTCACCCATTCTCGGCCAGCACAACTTGTCGGCTCCGAAGAGAATGGAATAATTGATGGGCGTCCCATCGTGCGACGGCTGATCGAGCAAGCCTTCTTCCTTCAATCTCGAATTCTGCCGGTCTATAGCTCGATAGTATCGGTTCAGCAGAGTGCTCAGCGGAAGCTGCAACCAGACGTCGAATGCATCCAGTAGGAGGACGAGGTCGTCATCTTGGCTTGGGTCCAGAGTTTCCAAATATGCCAAAGTCTCCGAGATCTTGAACAGATGGCTCTGGGTACCGTTGTACTTCCCGTACCCCTCCCATCCAACGAAGACTGGATCTGGATAACCCAGTGCAGCTCCTGTGAAAAGCAGTTTGCATGCTTCGTTGTTGGTACCTGTTCCAGGGAGCAGATAGTGAAATCCTACTGACTTTGCCGCCGGCGCGGAAAGTAGACGCGATGCGCCTGGTAAGGCCGGTAGCGTCAGGGGAGCCAAAAGGTACAGCAGCCCCAAGCTCACCACCACCAAGGATGCGTACCCCAGCAGAAGGGGCCTGGAGAGAAGACTGCGCATGATGAGGTTGCGGTCGTAGAGGGTGAAGAAGACGACGACGACAAGATATCGACCACCAACGCAGTAGGATGGAGAAGCAGCGTCAGCCCTTTTGATTAGGCCAAGACGAAGGATGCCGAGCCAAGACTGTTGACCCTTGTCCGCAACGACTCCGAGGAAGACGATCGTACACTAGACGGGAAGGGGCATGATGGAGCTGTGTGGCGCGCGATAAGTGCAGTCCTGATTGGACCTTAGACGGTGGTATATAGCAAATACTGGATCCGTCTTATGATAGAGGAATAGTCGCCCCCGTCCTCCTGAACTACTACTCAACCTGGGGTTCGCTTGTGTCTTGCGCCTCGGGACGCTTTACTGACACGCCTTTCCTACGGCATTATTCCAATTGTTCCCTCACTCGGTGGTGCTGTTGTGTACTTCCTTTACGAGACATCCATATGTACTGAGCAGATCATACATGTGCACGAGTCTCCGAGTGATGCAGACTTCATCATGAACCGCCTTTCCGCAGCGCTCCAGCGCTTCTTCCCCGGTCGGAGCTCGCCCTACTCGCACCCCAGCTCATCTTCCTCCGAACAACAAGCGAGTCTCCTTGGAGGCGACGAGAAACCAGCCGACACAAGTGACAGCACGGCAAAGAAACTGTATAGAGGTATACCTGGCAAGCGTCTCATCATCGGCGCCATCGCCATCATATCAATACTTGCTGTGCTTGGTTCTCAGCGACACAAACTCATCCCGCAAGATCCTGCCAAGCACACACCTCAGTTCATCCACATCCTTATCCCGACCACGCAACAGAAAGATGATGTCGATCTATGCAAGACCATCATTTCAGGACATATCCTCAACTACCCGATTCCGACCTTGATCTCCTGGGGTAAAGACGATGAGGGTGACGACATCCCCGAGAAGAACCGGGTGAACCACAAGCTATTGAAAATCTACCGATGGTTAAGCAACTTACCAGAATCATCCGACACAGGGCTTGTGCTCCTGCTCGATGAACCCAACACTTGGTTCCAGCTCCGGTTGGAGGTGCTCATCCAGCGATACTGGGACGCGTCGCGCCGTGCAGATCAGAGGATGAAGTGGACATACAACAACGTCACCACACAGAAGATCATGTTTCCTGCCTCGACCAACTGTGCGCCGAACAAAGAGACCGATCTGGCGTGTTACGCCGCGCCGGCTCCAGTCGGTGGTGGGAACACTGGCGCACGCTACTTGGGCAAGGGTGCAATGATTGGAACCACCAAAGAATTGCGGCTGTTCATGAAGCGCGCCCTCGAGAAGTCGGAGAAGAACTCGCGGACGGAGGCGCGCCACATTTTTGCCGAGATCTTCGGCGAGCAGGAGTACCAACGTGAGGTCCTGAGACGTACCCACTGGTGGTATTCCTTCTCGCGTTGGTTTGAACGTGGGGATGATATCCTCGCAGTCAAGCCTGACCGACAGGTCGTCAACAGCAAGTCTGAAGGCTTCTGGGAGTATGGGATTGGACTGGATTATGGCAACGAGCTTGGCTTTGACTCGTCCCTGGGCGCAGATGTGATGGAATGGACGAAACCTCGTGAGCTTGCCAAGGACATCAAGCGAAGCATGCTACCATTCTGGACTACACGCGGATCACAAGACGGTATACCCCATGGCGCAGACTGGACCTCCGTCGAGCTCCTTAGCCGCAAGGACACCCACACTGTACCAGCCATGATCCATCACACTTCGAACCCTACCTCGCCGGTGTCCACATTACGGCAAGAATGGTGGCCACACCTGTGGCTGCAACCCTACGCACGCATCTTGTTCAGCGCGGTCATGGGATTGCCGTCAACCGTCGTCGCCAGCGCCGATGACAAGTACGGCAACCGACAACGGTACTGGAACATTCGGCCGCAGATGGAGAAGGACGGCGTGTGGCTGCATGATCGGAACTTCACGTATTGGCCGTACATGTGCAACGACAATGGTAATGAAGAGACCATCTCGTATGAACTGTTCCGTGATCACGAGGGTATTTGGAGGAAGGATCCGTAGATGTTCAATAACTTTACTTACTGTGTACGATGTGCATGTTGAAAAATAATTGATCATTGTCGCTATCGCCCTCCCAAGATCCCGACCTGGACTTGCTGTGAATGGTTGCACATCGTACTTCATCGGTTTAATTGCACACTCGATTGTAAGCCATGTAGTAACACCAATCTATGCAAAAATGCGAGGCCACATGATGTACATCAAAAAAGTGACCCCATCCCTGAAAGATTACAGGTTACAGATTCCGCGCCATCCTACAATACCACCTTACAGGGCTTGGTGGCTGCGCATTTGGCGCACACATTCAAGACATTTCTGATCTCCACCCTAGAGGTGTGCGGCGCTCTCCACAAATCCGACAGTTTGTTTCGCATAGTATCTGACATCGAGCGCGCATGTGCATCCCGCTCTTCCAGTGAACCACAGCGTCAGCTTTATACAAATGCAATGAGCCCCTATGTCTTTTATCTAACATGCTGATAAGGGAGCGACGTGTACATCATGGCAGGCAGAACGTGGGCTTGGTCCATGGCCAGCTGGGGTGTTTTGCTTACACTCGGCATGCTGTGGTATGTTTTGTGCCCAGGAGCAAGGTCTAGGCACATATACGCAAGATTGCCCGAGTGTCCTGGTTTTGACGGCAACTCGGATTTCTACGGCCTCGGAATCCGCATTGGAATCTACTTGCAATGGGTCTCGTCATGGATCAGCAACACACTCAACCCGCTCGCCGCTGCAAGTAATCATGATGCCAACTCGGTCTTCGTGCTGGCGGTCCTGATAGCGTTGGTCGTCGCCATTGCGAACGAGCAGATCCAGCCGATCGAAGCCTATGTCATGCTTCTCATGTCCAACGGATTTATTTTCACCGTGCTTTCTTTCATTGGCATCCGGATACGCTTATACCAGCCCGGAACGCTGGCGGAGTTCTTGAAGTTCTCCAAGACCGTTTGGAATGATTACTTTCGACATGTGTCCTCACAATTGCAACATTCTGGCAAGCCGCAGGGGATTCTCGCTGCAATCTCGTGGGCAATTGAGTTGACCCATGCTTATACCTTCAGGGCGTCCTTTAGTGCAGCATCTCGCCTCAAGCACCCTGCCTTGTCTTGGGCGGGAGTAGCATGGAGAAGCGCCGTTGGATCTTTCATTGCTGCCCTCAACATATGGTTGTGGTGGGTACCATCATACTGGGAGAACAACAGCCTCAGTTGTCAACACGCGATTTATTTCTTTGGAGAACGACAGCTATCGCACGATGTCAGGACGTTCTTCAGGGTTGCGAGCATATTAGTGATGGCTCCTACAGGCTACTACTTCCTGCTCTTCTGCAGCCTAGCATTGATGGCTTTGAAATTCCTCTGGAACACAATATTGTACCACTCAGCTGTGCAGTCTATAGATGTCATAATGGGTTGGGAAACTGGCTTGAGCGACAAAGGAAAGCAGTATCGGGCCGCTTTGTTACAGCTCTTGCAGTCTGGACTCTTCGACTCACAAACGAAAACGAGCGGAGAATATTTGATGTCCTTGCTCGACATGGTTTTGCGTCGAACTGCCTCCGGCACGAACTCAACTCTTGAGCTCCTGACGAACCGCGTTAGTGCATCGGGAGAGCCCACATACACTGTTCCACAACTGAAAGAGGCCCTGCAAGCCTTCGCTGCATTCTACAGCAGAGGTATTGATGCAGACGCTGGAACAGAGGTGTCTGCGAGTCGCTCCAGGTATGCTCATCCTCCCCATTCAGATCTATTGACAGGCTAACAAGATCCTAGTACTACTTCGAAGTTGCTGTGTGTGCTTACACATGCCGTGATCCTTGCTGTAATGGCCTGCTTCATTGCGTTCATTGAGCTGACCATCACGGCTAGCGGTATCTCAGGGGTCCATACGATCGGTACGACTGGCCAGCTCATCCCGTTTGTTCTCGGTATCATGTCTTTTGTCATGGCTGCTCGGGAGCTCTTGATGCTGTATCTCAGGAAGGTAAAGTGGACCCCAGCCTTTATATCTGTCTAGTGCCGCTGATTGGTTTCTTCATAGATGCTCCCCGATTGGAAAGACCACGCATTCACCATGGGATTCGGGTTAGCCGGCAACACCTCATTGGGCGTCACTAAGGTGGACCAGTCTGTAGCAGCGCCTGGCATTTCAGCGGGACATATGCAGGCCTCAGCGACAGATACGCCTGCGTCTTCCAGTGCCTGATGTTCTGATCTCGTACATAATGCCCGAAGTGATCGTGATCTTGTTTGCGCCTATTACCACAAGGTCTCGTCCATGAAAGAGCGGCAGACGGCAAGTATATATCACCGTGTTCACGGCCACCTGCACCTGGTGAGAAGACGCTTTGCATATGACTTGAAACCACTCATACCAACATCGAACTGGATGAGCGCATTGGATGCCCTTCAAGTGAAAGTTACTCTCGAACGTGGCTGGTGGTCTAGCATTGAGGTAATTGATGCCAACGTCTAGCCTGCAGATCCCAACGAGCCGTTCGATGCTGTCGTCGGCAACCTCGAGTGCCACGTCATGAGCATCCATTGCTGGCAAGATCGCTGGCAAGAGGACGATATTTGGTTCCTTGAGCAGGAATGTCCGCCTGGCTTGTCCGACGACGAGACCGCCGTATTGGATGCTGAGTCTCGAGGCTGGTGCTCTGCATCTATGCTGATTTCAATGAGGGAAGCCTTCACTTCGACCGTAGTTGTGGTGACCATGGGAGACTCTGGGCCGATCACAAGCGCAATGATTCGGCTGAGCTGTGAATATTCAGTGTTTTGCATGAATGAAGAAGGAATGCGATGTAACTCAGGGTTTGGTGATTATCGGACGAGATGTTCCACAAGAATACAGGTGGGTCGGCAGTCATGCACGAGAGGGTTTTCTTTTTGGGACGGAGGAATGGAGGAAACGCAGATTAACATAGTTTGAAAGCGTATCTGGGTATAAAATCTGAAGATTTCTTTCACATCCCGTGCCCGTCCATTATCCAATCCATGCAGCCTAGAGTCCGTCTCACTTCCACCTGCACTGCACAGTCGGCCGAACCACCCATCCAACAGCTACCGTGATGGACGAAGCGTGCAAAACATCAAGGAAGTCGGGTCGCAGAATTAGGGTATAGGCAATGTCCCAACAGTCCTTGATCTTCATGGCACGCTATGCTATTCAAGGTAACCCCTTCAATCCAGTGCCGTCTAGACGCCCGCCATCACAGTGGGCTGAGTCGAGGTCGTTGTGGTCGGTTGAACGTGAGCTTGCTCTGGTGCGGCGTTATTCGACTGGACCGGAACAGCAGCGGCTTCGGTCTTGGGTTCGTTCTGCATCTGCGGCTGTACACCGCTTTCGACATGCGTCATTGGTCGGCCAGTGGTGCGGTGGCGGTGGGCTGCCAGACTAATGAATACGAGTGTCACGCAGTACAAGATGCTATCAAGCGATGTTAGCTCAAGTCGACGGGGTAGTTCTCTGAGCAGCTATCGAAACTTACAAGGTGATGACGCTGAAGGTCAACGCAGCGATGAAGACTCCGTTGTATGCGTCAAGCACATCAACTTCGGAAGCGCGCTCGCTGAGCGAGCGGGCGTAGTACGTGTAATCGTAGTAGTAGACGCTGTTGGATGCTGCGACAAGATCGGCGTACAGTGCGGCCAAGGTGGCCCAGGTCGACAGCCAGAAGATCACAGCGAGGATCTCGAGCACCAGCAACGCGATCCAGTTGTATAGTTTGGGAGCAGCATGGACGGCTACCAGGTAGTAGACGAGAATGATGATGCTGAAAAGGGCCTGGAATGGTTCATCGTCAACGGAGAACTTGAGGTGTGTCTTTTCCGCAACTCACGGTAAAGATGGCCAAGGCGTGGGCATTGAATGCGGCGACGTAAACACAGTATGCAGAAAGGGCAAGAACGATCACAGACAGCACCAGCTGTGCGATCTTGATGCCCCAGACAAACTTGGGAAGGCCTAGAAAATGATCGGTGCTCATCTTTGCAGACTTGTTTTTGGCGAACTCTGTTTAGAGTACACTTGAATGGCACGTCTTGAGTGAATGTTGTTAATTGAGGTCCAAAGAGATCACTCTCGCGCGGCACGCACAATACGCTCTTTATAGGACCCGACGAAGACTCTGGTGACCGTTGTACACCGGTGAGCTGTCGACCGAATACCAAGCAATAGCTGAACGCCTGACTCTGCCACCCACTTGTGCTTCAGACGGCTTGCAGTAGTGTGTGGAACGTGTCTCTGCCATAGGTGACTGGAGGAGGTCCGCCAAGAAGGCAAGCGAGCCATCGCCTGAGCAAGCCTCACAAAGCTTTTGGTCAATTCGTGGAGATTGACTGATCGGGATAGGTTCAATAAGGCTGAGGCTGAACGAACGGGCACGCATTTCGCACACCTCTCGTGGAAACAATGTTACACACATCGCTTGCGAGGTATCCTCATCCTGTAGACTTGTTTGGTAGACTTGCACATTGGATATGGCTTGTCTGGGGACACGAACGATAGCTGCTACTGGTATACATAGTAGCGGGTCTCTTTCCAGACACAAGCTTCGCCAAAAGTCTCATGGTCCTAAGGGAGGCCACATGATAGTGCCAAGAAGCGGAAGCGCCAGGTGGTCCAGCTCACCGGTGGTGATGGCAGGAAGCATAAATTTCCTTATAATCGCGATGTGTTGCAATGCTAGATGTGAGGCCTCATGCACCCGTCCCGTCTCAACGCTTCCAGTATCAAGGAGCAGCGTATGGCCGGGATCCTGTGGTCTAGAGTACCGCAGGTCATCTCCGCAACAGGTCGATGTGTGCAGTTGATTCACTGCTCCAAGGTGGCATGATACCTTGGCGCGCAACATGTGAGTCGAGGTCTGTTCGTAGAGAGGTTAAACTTGACTGGAGGATGTTCACGTGGCTGCGATCTCCGCATCCCAAAATACATTTATGCCTGAGGAGCTTGAATTCTGTCCATTAGACTTTAGTGGCTCCCTATCACGGGCTGAGATGGATGGCCTGATTAAGGGGCTAGGAAATAGCGTGAGACTTATTGGCGAGGCTTGAATGAAGCCACCACTCCCGCTGCTGTAGCAGCCTCGCATCACCGCCATCTCTGGAAGTACCCTCTCATCCTCACCTCCCGGACACGACTTGATCTTGAGTGAAGCTCTCTAGTGGAAGCATGTTATGAGCACAATGTATGTTGCACCAGCAGATGAACAAAGCAAGGGAGAGAAGAATGACTTGGCATGAGCAAGTCACGATGTTGCGCCAGCTCATAAGCTTGCGAGAAGAATAAGGTCCAAGCGTGTACAGTACGTACATGATGCAAGCTCAGCTTACGGCCTAGGCGAGCACTGACCTAGAACAGTACAAGAAGTTTCCGAGCTGTTTTGCTCAAGCCTTCCGGACTTGCGGCCAAGCCTCCGCAGACGACATGGCTTAGAGCTTGAGACTATGTAGGAATTGGATCACAGACTCCATGTAGGTGATATGGTTGTCACGACCAAAGAAGAGAGTTTCTGCATGTTGCCATCCTGGAATGTAGCCATTCTTGCATGTATTTGAGTAAGCTAAGAACAAAAGCGAACACTGGAAGAACTGAACCGAACGCTTGACAATCCCAGCAGAAATACTGCTCTGAGCTGAGAGGACGTAAATCGGATAAGATCCTTTGAAAAAGTAAGCGAAATAAGCAACGACCGCTCTGCACCAGCGTACACATACGAGCCAATCCACATGCATTCCTCGCGCAATCTTCTCTAACAAACCAACCGTGTACCTCTAAGCTGTAAGAATCTACGTCTATTTCGACTTCTGCGATCCCAGCCACTGCACCATCCAATGGCCCATCAACGTCGAATTGATCGGCTGCATGTTCGCCACGGTCTGGCTCATCTTCGCAGTCTCCTGCGTTTCGAGTTTGGTAGACTTGGAAGCGGACATGCTATCGTAGAATTCTGCGAGCTTGATGCCAGGAATGGACTCGGCGTTTTCTCGCGTTGCTGGCACCGCCTTGAGGGTGCGAATCCACTCTTCCCATGGGACAATCTTGACCTCGCTGTTGGCATCGCGTGACAACTGTTTTTGCACCTCTGGGAGGAGGTCTGCCCAGGAACATGTCTTCGGGTTGACGAGATGCGCCACACGTAACTTTTCCGTCTCTGCTAGCCGCGATTCGGCGATGTCAACGACCGCTTGTGCTTGAAGATCCACAGGCACCCAGTCAATCGTGCTCATGTTTCCCAGCTGAGCCGGCAGCACGCCCATGGCCTTGGAGGAGAGCACAATGCTCGGAAACCATTCGTGACGGTTCCACTCATTGCCACCAACGCTGGCACCAGCAATTTGACCGGAGCGGACGATGGTGCTTGGCACTCCGACTTTAGCTGCACCGGCCAGAATGAAAGATGCTACATGCTTCGATTCACCGTAGCCACCACGGCCCGGAAGGCTATGGTCCTCAATAAGCTGTGCCGGCACGGTCTCACCTTCTGTATGGCTCTGTGACCAGTTATTGACACTCGCTATCGAAGAGATGAAGACGATGTGTGCGCGATACTTGGACGCCAGACTGAAGTCGACACATCGGCGTGTGCCAGCAATGTGTACTTGTTCGTACGACGATAGTGCCTTGTTGAAGTCGACTGCCCATGCATTGTGGATGAAGACATCCACGCTATTGAGCATGCGCTCGTAGACGTCGGGAGCAAGGCCAAAACGGTCTTTGCTGAAGTCGGAGTGGTGGAACGAGACCTTCGAAAAGTCCGCATCCACGTTGCGATCCGCAAAGCTCTGCCGCTGACGATCCTCTGCGTTTTCCGAGCGATTGAGGCAGAAGATCTCGCCGAACGTGTCAGTGGCGATGAGGCTTTGCAGAATGAAGTTGCCTAAGGCGCCGGTGGAACCGGTGAGAACGACCCCATGCTTTTGTGGTCGCACTGCTTGCTCGTTGCTGTCATGCGAAGAAAGACCGCTCGTGTATTTCTCGATCATCTTAGCCATCACGTCTTCACGCTTGGCGGCAACTCCGTTCACTTGTTGTTCTCCCGTGCCCTGCAGAAACTCCGCAAGACTCCTGATACTGGGGTGACTGTACACAGCGCTCGCAGAAATGATTCTACCAGTTGAGAGCGCATGGTTGAGAGTTGAAGTGAGCGCAAGGACCTGCAATGAGTCGACACCAGTGCTGAAGAAATCCGCGTCTTCAGGGAAGTCGTCAGGAATGGCCATGCCTTTCACTTTGATGACCTTGCGCAGGAAGTCTTTCGTAGTAGCTAGATCAGCATCAGCTGGCAATTTCTCGATTTGGTCCTCGCCGGCTTCATTTGCGTAAAGAGCGTTGATCTCTGCCTCGTACAAATTTGTCGTTTGTCGGCGTACGACGGTACCCTTGCCAGCACGGACAAAAGGTTTGCCCCGTGTACTGAATGCGACTTTGGACTTCCATACCCGACCATGCTCCGGCAGTGCTTTGTTGCCCTCTACGATGGTCGGCCAGACGGCCTCCAGCAGCTCTTCAGTTCCCTCTCCTTCTCGAAGGGAACCCCATCGTGGCTCAATGAGAAGTCCGGTCTGGAATCGTCCTTGACCTATTACGAGTGCTCCGTTGACGAAAGGATGGCCGTTCAGTCGACTTTCGAAGTCCACAGGCTGGACCTTTTCACCGTTGCTGAGCACCAGAACGTCGTCTTTACGTCCTACATAGCACCATAGCTCCGGCTTGTTTGGGTGCTGCTTGAAGAGATCGTTGGTACGCCACTCTGTGATATCCGGGAACGTGTGGAAGACCTTCTGATACCGCTTATCAATAGGCTTTATGACTAGCTCACACAAGCCGTCAGCTTCTGGCTGCATCTCGACGCCGGATATGGGATCCCATTCGAAGTACTGCCAGTCCTGAGGATCAGATGGCAGGAAGCTGTGAATGCTGCCTGCTTCTGTGGAGCCAATGGCGGTAATCAGAAGAGTGACTTTCATGATCTTATCTCCAACCTCTCGACTGAGTGGTCCGCCACCGTAGAGGACGGCATCCATCTTGCTTAGCGTCTCGAGACCACCTGGCAGCTCGATCATTTGCTCAAGAATCGAAGGCGGGAATATGCTTGTTGGAGGTCTCATTTGATCTATGACGTCCTTGACAAGGCCAGCATTTACTGGTCTACCCACAGGTAACAGGATTAATGGTTGTCTGGTCAGGAAAGATCTCGTGGTCGCCGCATGGCCCATCTCGTGAAAGAACGGGCCTAGACATAGGCTTATCTGGCCAGGTTCTAGGTAGGTGTCAACGTACGACCGACGGCCTGAAGGGCCTGATTCTGTAGGGTTGGCGGCCGCAGCTTCTATGCCCCCATGGCTGATGTATATCGGTTTGGGCACTCCTGTGCTGCCGGAAGTGTGCAATATTACGACGTGGGCAGTCTCTGTCTTCTCGTAATGACCCTCATAGGGCACATTTTGAGCACCCAGGTCGCGGAAGGTCTCGAATGACGGAACTTGCAGCACCCGAAGATCAGGTATGGCAGACGATATAAGCTCAACAGCAGGCTGCACGCCTTCGCTACACAGCAACAGCTTACAGCCTGTCTTGTTGAAGAGCGAGACCTGCCCTTCTCGGGAATTTCTCAACGAAGGAAGCAGCGTCTGTACTTCTCTATCAGCGAAAATATGGCAGACATTACTGGCGTGGGAACTCACCATGTTACCAGTCTTCATGATACCAAGCTCAACCGTCGCGTACCGCATATCGTTGACACTCGAGGCAGGTCAGTCATGTTTTGTCAATCAATAAGATGCATTCTAGACATACCCCATGTAGGCTATCACCATCTGTTGATCGTCGGAGTTGACATGCTGGTCTAGCCACCGAGCTGCACCATCCACTGCGTGGGCAATCTCCTGGTATGTGATCTTACGCCACCCTGTGGCAAGCTCAACATCCTTAGGTACGTGTGCCCAAGTGCCATCACCGTTGGTCCTGGCAAGTTCTTCAAGCACACGAGGCAAAGTTCTTACCTCACGGCTAGTAAGCTTGGTCGTCATACTGCAAAGCTTGAGGATCGCAGGAATGAAAGGGTAGTAAGTTCTGATAGAGGGCAGAGGCGAGGAATGTTGAGACCCTGCTTCCCCATATATGCATGTAGGCATGCAGGTTTGCAGACTTATGTAGCCCTCGCTCTAACGTGCAGATCCGTGGTAGATGAAATCATGGCGGGTCAGCCTCAGCTGAGTGTGCTTGTGCCTCATAGCTGCCCTGTCGGAAGGGAACCCTTCCACTCCTTTCGCGGTAAATACACGCCATGAGGCCGCGGATACTCCGCAGCTAGTGAAGGACGCAAGCTGGGCGTATGTGACGGCAGGGAGCCTCAAGTCCATTTCGTAAACGAAAAGAGACACTGCACGATATCCCTTGCGTGCACTCAACGTGAAATCCCTGGCCTTGTCTTGGGCCGGATATTATACACCGCCGACCAGCGACAGTATAAGTGTGCTTACCCATTGTTACGTACATAGTCGATAATGCTAGTGTCGTGCTTCCGTGGCCACAGCGATTAAATCAAATCAATGGCTGCCGAAGTCCAGGTGATCAAAGCGGCACTCGGCTCTGAATTTTGAGCGATCATAAGTGTGGCTTCAACCTAAGTAGGTAAGCTTCAATTAAGCTTCAGACACTGGCAAGGCATCTACAGCCTGGGACGCCAAAACACAGCGCTGTCGGAACGGACATTATTTGTTACGAGAGGTGGCTTTGTCAAGCAAGGTCGAGATATGATATCCCGTGCTTACTACAGATGAACTCGCTCACAGCTGAGAAGGTGAGGTACGGTCAGGTCTAGACAGTAACATTCTCGCATGTAGTGATCTGCGACTAGGATATGGTACTTGTCGTAGCTTTTTCTCCAGGATTAGTGAAGACTGTCACGATGACATGATCTTCCGGATGTACGGCTCGTGGTCCCTGATCTTCGTCTAATCAAGGCACGACATGTAGTTGGACTACATATGCATGTGGCGCCTCATTATAACACGATGAACGCAATCAGTAGCCTATCTCAGGCATCGGTTCAAGACGAGCTTTCTACCGTCAACTAGCATTAAAAGCCTGTCGAGGCAGTCCATGGTCACAAGTATCTACGACACGGGCCTTTAACCCAGCCATCCCTGGAAGAACTTCGCTTGGCTTCTTGAGAATAGACATATCATTCCGAGATGTAGAGGAGCCATGGCTGAATGAACCATAGCGTAGACTCCTTTTCTTGTACGACCAGCCAAACGTACCATCATGGCGTTCGCATCGCAGTTGTATAACATTCGAAAGCGACGGACTCTGGATCGGATCTGGCTCTGGGTCGAGCCACATCGTATCTGCTGCGGCCACCTCGTCAGACCTGTTCAGCTCTCGAATCGTAAGGCCCTGATTACAATGATATTAACAAATCGTTAGTCGTCCTGGTGCAGAAATAGTTAATTTGCCCTCAGATGAAATTCAGATTCCTAACACGACGACCAATGTTGTCAACGTTATCCGCCCTCGCGTTTGGGAAAAGTCGCCCAAGATTGCAAGGACGCCGTCGCTGCTGCAGATACACTTCCGGAGGCCCCCGACCGTGCTGTCTCTGTATGCTTTCGGCCAGCCATAGACTGTGTGGAACGTGTGCAGTCTAAGTCCTTGACCATAACGTTGTCCATCATAGACGAGTAGTTCTAGTGTTGCGACAAGTTGTGACAGTATGCTCATCCGACACTGGACGGAGTACTCAACGCTAAGGCAGAATCCCCATGCGAGGACCACTCGGCTTTTTGCGTCGGGCGAGGCATACCGATAGAATTCGATAAACCAGGTCAAATCTGGTTCTGGCAAGAATCCTTTCGAGCAAGGACGTAATTATGTGCTTACTCCCTGGCGTGAAAACCTTTCGGCTCATAGGGATCACAGCAGAACAGTCCGCCACACGCTCGACATTGTGATGGACTTGTGATGGAGATGAAAAGAAGCAATAGAGATGCAGCTTAAGATGGACTTGGCGGTTTGCTTATGCATGTATGAAGCAAGACATATCACGTGCTAAACCTGTTAGCACTGAGGTGCGGAACATCGCTAGCTGGCCCGCTTCCTGGGGCAGAGCTTGCTTGCCGATCTAAAGAATTTCTGGCGCGGAATTCTAGTATGGCGTCGATTTTTTAGACCTTTTATACCCTTCTATTCTCCTCCAATCGTGCTTTGAGACGGTCTCACTCGGTCGCAAAACCCAATGCGGGTTTAGGATTGAGGCTCGTCGGCGATGGTGAAGAAAGCCATCGATGCGCGCATTCCGGCGCTCATCCGCAATGGCATGCTGGAGAAAAAGCGAAGTTTCTTCGTGATCGTGGGCGACCGACAAAAAGATGTAATCGTCAACCTTTACCATATCCTTCTCAATCTCGACATCAAGCTCAACAAATCTGTGCTATGGGCATACAAGAACAAGCTGTTAGGCTTCAGCAGCCATAGGAAGAAACGTGAGAAGAAGATCAAGAAAGAGATCAAGCGAGGGATTCGCGAGGCAGATTCGGAGGACCCATTCGAGCTATTTGTGAGCACGCAGAACATTCGATATGTCTACTACAAGGAGACGGAGAAGATTTTGGGCAACACATATGGCATGTGTATCCTACAAGATTTCGAAGCCATCACGCCCAACCTTCTCGCAAGGACCATTGAGACGGTTGAAGGAGGAGGATTGGTCCTGCTCCTACTGAAGGGCATGAGCAGTCTGAAGCAGTTGTATACCATGACCATGGACATCCACTCACGGTACCGCACCGAAGCACATGACGATGTGAGGGCACGATTCAACGAACGATTTCTTCTGTCGCTTGGAAGCTGCGAATCATGTCTGGTGGTGGATGATGAAATGAACGTCCTTCCGATCTCCGGAGGAAAAACTGTGGTGGAGAAAAAGCTGGTGGACGAGACTGAGGGTGTACCTGCGGCAAGAAAGGAGCTCCAGGAGATCAAGGACAGTCTGGCAGATACACAACCAGTTGGATCGCTTGTTCAGCTTGCAAAAACAACCGACCAAGCTAAGGCACTTCTGACATTCGTTGAGGCGATTTCAGAAAAGACTCTTGCAAGCACAGTCACACTTACGGCCGGGAGAGGTCGTGGTAAGTCGGCAGCACTGGGTGTTGCGATTGCGGCCGCGATTGCACATGGCTATAGCAATATCTTCATCACCTCTCCATCTCCAGAGAATCTGAAAACATTGTTCGAATTTGTCTTCAAGGGATTTGACGCTCTGGAATATCTTGATCATGTCGATTATACCATCATTCAGTCTACAAATCCTGACTTCAACAAAGCTGTGGTACGAGTGAACGTGCACCGGCAGCATCGTCAGACCATCCAATACATCCAACCTCAAGACGCATATACCTTGGGCCAAGCGGAGTTGCTGGTGATTGATGAAGCAGCTGCTATTCCTCTTCCCCTTGTCCGCAAGCTGATGGGCCCATATCTTGTGTTCATGGCTTCGACAATCAACGGTTACGAGGGAACAGGACGCTCATTGTCACTCAAATTGATTCAGCAGCTGCGTGAACAGTCAAGAGGTTCGTCAAAGTCGAATGGTGACGCAAAACCTACGGACGGGGCACAGCAGATCTCATCATCGAGATCATTACGAGAGATTACGCTTGCCGAGCCCATTCGATACGCACAGGGTGATGCCGTAGAGAAGTGGCTCAATCGGGTCTTATGTCTCGATGCCACACTACCGAGATCATCAAACACTTATGGTACTCCACATCCATCAATGTGCCAGTTACTGCAAGTAAATCGAGACACGCTATTCTCTTTTCACCCGGTAAGTGAGAAGTTTCTGCAAAATATGATGGCACTCTATGTTGCTTCACATTACAAGAACTCGCCGAATGACCTCCAACTCATGTCTGATGCTCCCGCACATCAACTGTTTGTGCTCGTACCGCCTGTGCAAGAAGATACCAAACATCTGCCGGAAATTCTCTGCGTTCTTCAGGTTGCTCTTGAAGGACAAATCAGTCGTGAGAGCGTATTGAACTCGCTTTCGCGAGGTCAGAGAGCCGGGGGAGACCTAATACCATGGCTGGTAAGCCAGCAGTTTCAAGACTCTGATTTTGCCGGTCTAAGCGGAGCCCGTGTCGTACGCATTGCTACCAACCCGGACTATGCGAATATGGGTTACGGATCTCGAGCGCTGCAGCTACTCAATGAGTTTTACGAAGGAAAACACATCAACCTTGCCGAAAACAACGACGTGGTAGCTTTGCATGAACAGGAGATGGTCCGTGTAACGGATGCAGAACTGGAGCAGAGTACATTGATGACGGACAATGTCAAAGTCCGGGATATCAGGTCAATGCCGCCGCTCTTTGCACGACTGTCGGAACGCAAACCAGCTGCGTTGGACTATATTGGTGTGTCATATGGTCTAACACAACCGCTGCACAAATTTTGGAAACGTGCTGGATTTATTCCTGTATATCTCCGACAAACTGCGAACGAGCTGACCGGTGAGCACACCAGCGTCATGCTACGAACATTAGATTCTGGTGACAAAGATCCAGCATGGCTTGGTGCTTACGCGAAAGACTTTCATCGAAGATTTCTATCGCTATTAAGCTACCAATTCCGTTCCTTCGGCAGTGTACAAGCATTAGCTATCGACGAATCTGCAAGTGTTGGTGTCAATCTGCTGGACGCCAGTGAGAAGGCCAGTGCCCTCGACAAGACAGTTCTTGATGCGCTCTTCACGCCCTTCGACCTCAAAAGGCTGGATTCGTACGCGAACAATATGCTCGGTTATCACGTCATTTTGGATCTCATGCCAGCCATTGCCAACCTATATTTCACAGGTCGTCTCAAGAACGAGAATGGTATCCGACTCTCCGGTGTACAACAAGCATTGCTCTGCGCCATCGGCCTCCAACACAAAGTCTTGGAGGATCTAGAGAAGGAGCTCGGCCTTGCCACGAGCCAACTGCTCGCCATGTTCGTTAAGGTCATCCGGAAAGTTAGCATGCACTTCCGGGCTCTCCAAGAGAACTCCATCTCAGCGGCCATGCCCGCACAAGCAGAAACGGAGCATGACGATGTAGACATGGAAAACGTTGGTGCAGACCTCGCCACCGAACTCGCCGCTGCTGGTGACGAGTTTGACGATGCCGAGCGCGAAAAAGCGCGGGCGGCCATCAACGATCTCCCGTTACAGAATTATGAAATCGCCAATGGTAAGGCGGGCTGGGAGGAAGCGGAAGCACGCATCGCCAAGGGCAAGGGCAGCACGGTGGTCAGCGTTAAGAGCACGAGCGACAAGCACAAGCGGAAAGCAGGCGAGGCGTTACGCGAGGCACAGAAGGAAGCTGAGAGCTTCGAGGGCAAGCGAGGCAAGAAGTCGAGGAGATGAGTGTGATGATTGCAAGGCTCGGGGGACGTACCTTATCGTAGATACCCTTGTACCACTAGAGATGATTTAATGTGTCTACTACCAGGTACATCTTTCATGAAAAGATGTTCGCCGGCTCATTGCGTCTGACAATCGAGATCAACGGCTATGTATTTCTGCTCGTACTTCGATGACACAAGCACCTGGGCCCGTGCTCGCAGTAAAATTGAAGATATGGTGTTGGCACATGAAATTTTATAATTCATCATTCCCTCATATTAATATACATGTCATATCACGTATCCATCGTCCAGCCCATCACAGCCCTCTCATCATCGCACACCCGCGCATACTCCAGGAACAAGCGGAACATATAGATCAGCATATCCTCATTGCGGAGCACCTTCTCCGCCCACTCTTTGCCCTACAACGCGATCCGCTTCGCTTGGTCATCGTGCCCAGGGATCCGGGCCGTCGTCCCATTCTCCTGACTTGGCGATCCCTGGTACCCGAGGAAATACTGCATAATGCCGTAGATGTCGATGTATGTGTTGTCCATGGGCACGACGTGGTACCACGGAATCAGGCGCGAGTCGTGCCATTCTTGGTAGATGGTCGCTTTGATGGGGAGGGACGTCGAGGCGAGGAAGCCGCGATATCGGCCCGAGTACGAGTTGCCGTCAATGTCCGGGAGGTATTTGTAGGCGTACTGTTGGTCCATTGGGACAGTTTTGTCAACGATGAAGTAGGGGTCGGTGTAGTTGCATTGGGGAATGAGGCCGGGTGACCATGGCCAGCAGAGGAGTTGCACGAATGAGGCGTTAGACCAGCTTGCCACCCATTCGCTCATCTGGCCCTCTACCTGTGCGGGTAAGTCGTAGGCTTTCGGCGCTGGCAGTGCGAAGTTCAGAGGCTGATTGCCGGTCGTCTCGGCCATATGCACTTCGGTGGCATTTATGCTGGCCACGAAGCGATGGCGATGGAATCGAGTCCAGTTTTCTTCGGTGTTCTTGCCGCCCGAAGCTGATCCGCGCCAGATCAAGCCGTCCTTCTTCTCCTCCCAAGGCCCGCCATGGGACTGCCCGCCGGAGTACTGGGGGTCGGAGCTGAAGTACATGGCTGGCGGGATAAGGATCTCGTTGTTCACAGACAACTTGCTGCCTCCGAACATCGGAAACAACTTCTTGCTTGAAGAGGTAAACATCGGCTCCACGAGTGCACCATGCATATACTGTAGGTGAGGGTTGTCGCACACTGATCTCGATTTTGTGAGGTTTCCGACATAACCTTGTTCTGAAGTGGTTGGAATGCCATTGGGAATGACTGGGCGACCGCTAGAGTCTGTCAAGATCTTGGTCGTTCTGGCGAGGCTGTCTCCAGGACAGCCTGCAAGTACTAGGGGCCAATACAACCCGTCTGTGACGTACTCCGGATCAAACTCCGCCTTTGTCTGTTCAAGCGCAGGGTAAGACGAGAAAGTCGTCTTCAACTTCATATCCGACGCTTCTTTCTGGTTATGCTCGGCGACTGCCATGTATATGTCTATATCCTCCGCAGGGACAACGATCCTGCTCTCATCTTTCAAATTGACAGGTATATCAATATCAGGTGGATACTGTTCAAGCAAGGCGACCATTTCGATCCATACATTCAAACGAGGCTTCCCAACCTCTGTGCCTTTTGCTGTGGTGTTATGATTCCGTACGCTGATAACGTAGGAGGAATTGGTGAGACGTGCTCGGATGGCATCAGGTCGCATGCCCCAGAATGGATTGAGATCGGTATATATTCGGTCAAAGAAATCCTCTACCATGATCGCAGATCGATTCGAGGCATACTCATACCAGACGTCGAACATTGGCGGTGGTGGTCGGCCACGCCGCTTTCGATATGCCTCCGCCGCATCTTGCAACAAAGTCGTTTCTTTTGCTAAAAGCGCAGTATGATCTCGCGCTGCGCCTGCGATCAGGTCCTCTATCGGGTGGCGATAAATGTTCAAATTGGTCGGTTTACCATCTTGTGTCGAGGCGAATGCCGCAATGTAGCTGAGAACTGATGTGCCAGTCACCGGACTTAGCAAGACCCAGACAATGGCTGTCCATACGGCTCCGATCAGCACGAGCTGAGTGCTACGATTTGTCGGCAGCAGTTTGTTGGAAGTAAGCATTCTCAGCTGTCTTCTGGGCCGGAGACTCTGCCAGCCGGACTTCAGAAGAGCCTCCAGAACTCATGCCACGAGAAGTGTGCAGTCAAGCAACATCTATAAGTCGAGTTGACGCCAGGGATGTTGAGCTGCGCCGCCCCACCCTTGTCGTAGTGGCGCTGCTAGTGCTTATGCTGCACGAAGGTCAGGTCCATGAGACCATCGCGTGCCGAGGAAGAATAAGGCTACAGTAGTGTATAACTAGATTGCATGAAGATGGGGCATGAATACTAGTCAGAATTTGTCTTTTAGAGATCCGTGTTATGAGCAAGAGTGGAGTCGCGCGTGTAGACCGCTGGTCGAACCTCTTCTGCCATAACGCCGTGTTTCCTCAAGATCAACGGTATATTGGCAGTCGTGTTCCTGCAGGGAATACGAGAGAGCCACCGTTGAATCCTGAGGCGATACGATCTGATAGCGACGACAAAGGCATGTCCGAGCTGTCCATATTGGTAATTGAGCTCTTGGTCTCGATCATCTTCACTGAACCATACTTGCACCTCCGCCAGCTTGGAGTCAGTCAGTTGATGGTGTGGCACAGTAACCTGGCTATACAGACTTCTAGCGGGTCCTTGGATAGCTTCGCTCGCAGCGAGCGGTGAGAGACACTCCTGCAGTCTGATTGCTAGGTGCTAGGTTGAGTTCTTAAGTGTCAGCATTGGAGGGTCTGAAGAAGGTTGTAGCTACTGGGTTTCTCCACTCATGATCTACGCCGGCGCATTCTGCCAAAGCGAGCGAGCCGTGGAATAGCAGCAAGATAGATGCACTAAAAGATAGATGTCGATTCGCTAGCCACGCATCGCTTTCGTGATCACGCCACCAAAACTCAAGATACTGGCCTAACGATTTGATTGATCTAGGCCTACGCATACCTTAGCGAAGCCCGCTCACGTGAAACTCCGGTGGTTGAGGCGTTTTGTCCGAAGCGAAGAGAACTGAATCTCCCGCAAGCAGGAATTCCGCACGCGACGTCACTGTCGTCGTCAGCTCCACAAGAGAACCAGTGTTTGAAGCCACCAGATATTGTCGTAAAAGGGAAGCATCATCTGTTATGATCTCGTCTTTTTCGTGATTCTTTGCACCGATCTTATCGCGACGTGCTTGTTCAGTCTTACCCTCGCATTGGAGCACGCATTCAGCACTTGCGTCTTGGCATCGCTTGGCATCTTGGCAGCGAGAGTTTAAATCGTCTTCGGCGACGATTATGGCCAATGATGTGTTGTCAGAGAACGTGGGAGCGCGGATCGAGCAGTTATGTTGTGCCCGTCACCAATCTGTGAGCAATAGCTACTTGGAACATCCTGAAAAGGCCCCCGGTGAGCTCGCTCAAGAGCTGTACGGGTCCCATCATCTCATCACTCCGACTACCAAAGCTCCTGAGCGTCGCAACAACACTGCCGATGATCTACAATGGGCGAAACGATGTGGAAATTTCTGGGACAGCAACCCTAGCGATCTCTTCCTGCACGCCTACCATGATCTCCTTCAAACGTTGGAGAAAGATGCCCTGGCCGACTGTGTGTCGCCATCGCTAACAGGTTCTACCGGCTTCGTGCCTATGACCATTATCGCGCCCCTGAACGATCAGCTGAGGCATATGTCGAACCTCATCGTCCGAGCAAGGAAAGAGGTGCTCCTGGCGACGAATTTCTGGAAGTCCTCCGGCGCCAGCCATTTCATCAACGATGCTTTGATTGAGCTCTCAAGAAGAGCTGGTGAGCGAGGGGAGAGGATTGTGTTCAAACTCATGTTTGATCGTGGATCTGTCAAACAGGTATCTACCTTCCCACTCTGCTAAGAAGTTTAAGTTGATAGCCACCTAACAAGCTCTCACGCAGATCTTAGAGAATCACCAGAACGTAACTCCGAAGGGATGGCAAGCAGCCGGTGTGGGATTGCCCCCGCCAGAGCAGATGCCCAACATCGATCTTGCCATCGTCAATTTCCATCGGCCAATGCTGGGCACTTTCCATTGTAAATTCATGGTCGTCGATCGCGAGATCGCGACAGTCTCCAGCAACAACATTCAAGACAACGATAATCTTGAGATGATGTCCCATCTAGAGGGTCCAATCGTCGACAGTCTTTGGGACACTTTCTTGATTTCGTGGCATAACAAGCTTGATCCCTTCCTGCCGTGCCGCGACAGCCCTGCTGCGCAGAAACCTCCACCGACATATCAAGAGCATTCGTTTACGGGACTCTTCGACCAGAATGGCGCCTTCCGGAAACCCGAAGAACCGATCAACGCAGATCTCCCCGAGCATATGCCAGGTGACCCACACTACGACGGTACTATCGCTGAAGAAGTGCAGCGCCTTCGAGCTGTCCTCAAACCAGCAGCGCAGGAAAGCCATGCTGACGCTGTCGCACGCCACCTTAACAAACCCACGGGTTTATCCCTGCGAGCGACCGCTCCCGCACGAGAGCCAAACCTGCACTTCTTCCCCTTCATCCCGATACCGCCCACGCCCGCCGTGCCGATCGCCATGGCCTCCCGCAAGCCCTACGGCAGCATGAACAACGAGTCTGCTTTTGTCCCGCAGAACGAAGCCTTCATCTCGCTCATCCGTAACGCGCAGCGCTCCGTCTTCATCCAGACCCCGGACCTCAACGCCAAAGACCTGCAGCCCGCGCTGGTCGCCGCCTGTAAGCGCGGCATCGACGTGACGTACTACGTCTGTCTCGGCTACAACGACACAGGCGAGATGCTGCCGGGCCAGAACGGCACCAACGAGATGGCCGCGCACGCCATGTACGGCCAACTCACGCCCGCCGAGAAAGCCCACCTGCGCGTCCACTTTTACGTCGCGGCCGATCAGGACCACCCGATCAGCAACAAGTTCAAGCAGCGCAGCTGCCACATCAAGCTCATGATCGTCGACGAGGCCGTTGCGATCCAGGGCTCGGGGAACCAGGACACGCAGAGCTGGTACCACAGCCAGGAGGTCAATGTCATGATCGACTCGCCGGTCGTGTGCGGCGCGTGGCGCGAGGCGATCGAGCGCAATCAGAACACGGCGCGCTATGGGCGGGCACGGGAGGATGGGTGCTGGTATGATGCGGAAGGGAAGTTGGCCGAGGGTAGCTATGGCACGAGCGCGGGCAGGTTCGCATGGGCGACAGGGATCGTGGGCGCGGTCAAGAAGGCGGAGGGAAAGTAGAAGTGTCAGGATATTGAATGTAGAATGGAATTGTGTGGCATGCAGGGGCAACAACATATCGCGTGTCAAAGTACTGTACAGCTCCTTGACGCAGTCCATCTGTCGTGCAACAAATCGTAGCATAAGTTAGGAGAACGATACTTCCTGCTGCCGGTCCAACTCGTTGCAAACACGGGAGAATCCGCCTGCTATACTACTATACGCCTGAGCTGCTTCGTTTTCGCCACTGCGGCATAGCCTTCTGGCTTTCCCCGTTCCGCATCAAAAAACTCGGTGATCACATCCTTGGCTTCCTTCTACCTTTCCTGCAAAACACGACCTTGCTGCCCTTGCTAAGTCGTATGAAAGGTGTGCGATAAGTCGCGTGGTGACCATGCAAGCATAGCGGAGATAGCCCTCTCGACTCAATTGTTGGAGTGCCTGAAGCCTGCGGTGACCACAGCCCCGGACAGCTTTCCGCTAAAAGCTGGTGCTCAAATGAGCCGCAATATTTGAGCTGTTACCGTCCGTTGTACGACCTGTACGAAGGCATCTAGCGGTTTCGGCTGAAGCAAAGTAGCCCGAGCTATCGAGGGAGCAGCCCTTGTATGAAGTGCTGGTAATCCCTGGTAGAGTGTTCCGTCAGGATGCGGAGCACTCGAGGTGGACCTTGTCGGCAGGAGGGGCACCAGTGACTACGGCGTGGATAAGCTCTTCATGCTCCTAGACAAGCATTCCGTCTTATTTCTTCGAAGAAACGTCGACGGCTCATCCTTTCCGTCTTTTACAGACTGCAGCTACAACGGATATGTCGTCAAGTTTGCCGCCCTCGATTGCTAGACCTTCTTCCACAGCTCTTTCCATGAATGGGCTGGATGCGAAGGGGTCTTCCGCAATTCTCCTCGCCAGCAAGACCAGTTCATTCGCGATGTACTTCATACCCTCGGCGTACGACACTCCTTCGCCCTCGTCCGCGCCGATGTCACCCGTGCTGATCTTCTTCTGCCAGCTCTCTAGCGCTTTCACGGCAGCGTCAGATATCTCGTCCTCCCACAGGTTGTCAGTCACCCCATCGGACATGGCGAGAACGATGTCATCCTCCTCTAACTCTACCGTGGACAGCGCGGCATTGCCTTCGGGCGTGTCGGGTGAATTGGTACCGAGCTGCCGGGGACAATCAAAGTAATGCCATTGCTCCTCCGTCTCGAAGAGTATGCTTTTGTCTCGGGGTCGCACAACCATGACCTTGCTGTCACCTAGCTGGGTAACGTAGAGCATAGGATGTTGCGCACCATTATGGTCGACAAAATGCAGCAGTGCAGCGGACGCGGTGGTCGTCCCTAGCCACTCATTCGGCGCACTGAGTGCTTCCTTTGTCCGCGTGTATGCTTCTTCGAGGTATTTGATCGGCTCTGGCTTTCTGGCCTCGCCACCGTAAGCATCGTTCTCAGCTGCGAGCGCCAAGTAGTGCAAGATCAGCCTGCTCCACAGCGGTGCATGGCCACGTTCTCTCTGTGCCCAAGCACCAACGCCATCGTTTGTGCCGATCAAGTGTTCGCTAACAAGCACAGCATCATCGCCGATAGTGTGTCCCCGGATCAGCTCCCCATCCACCATTGCACGTCGATCCTGGCTCTGATCAGTCGTGCTCAAGGGATCTGAAAAGCTGCCACTGGGCGGGCTGAAGAACGGAGGCGGAAACGGTCGCGAGGGTCGTTTTGCCCATCCAGCATAACCCGCTTCGAAGTAGAAGGGCGATGGCGATTGACTGGGTGCGGCATCGTCGGGTACAGGTGTTGTGAGGCCGACATCTGGGTCGCGAGATCGGCCGCCTGAGTATGGGCGAGCACGAGTTGTGAAGACACTCGGTAGACTGGAAAGCCACGCAACAGTAGAGGACGATCGAGATGAAGCCGTCACACCCTTTCCATTTCTGCTGCCTCTGCGAATCGCATTGATCAGGAACGAATGTGGAGTAAGGAGAAAGTGAGATGGTGGTCCAGATTTAAGGCGTGCGCCAATCCATAAAGTCGAACCGGCGGCGAAGGACAGTTTCTGGGTGAGCATCGGTCGATGGGAGTTTAAATACCGCGCATTATCCCAGGACGTTCTTATTAGAAAAAGAGAAATGCAACGAGTTCCCAGGGTATCGCGCAGATCAGGCGATGGTGCTTGGGTCAGCAGGAAATCGGGTGAGTTGTTGGGAGCGTCGAGGCCAGCTGCAATCGCCAGGGTCCAATTGGCGCGCGAAGGAATTGCGCTAACGGCAGTGCAAGATCAAGCTTGCTCGCGTGTCTGTCACATGTTCGACGTGCCCACAGGGCTGTAGATCAGATATTGGACAAGTCTTGGCTGTCCATCGTATGTATATGATCGAGGAGGAAGGAATACAGATGTACTGCAGTCTTGTACCTGTTCCGTTATCTTGTCAAAAACTACGAGTCTATCGAGATTCGTACATACGTGTGCATACCACAGTTTTCTTACCGTGGCGACTCCCTGTTAATGAATCACCTAGTCTCTAGTTTGTTGCGCAGGACGAGAAGGGTCAAGACCAGGATCAACCGATTCAGCTGCTCGAAAGATCTTTACACAGCATCGAAAGAATGCCACAGAATTACACAGTATAGCGCGAGCGCTGGCCTATGTCGCAAAGGTCG
Organism: Microcyclospora tardicrescens; assembly: GCA_003012245.1. Lineage (NCBI taxonomy): Eukaryota > Fungi > Ascomycota > Dothideomycetes > Capnodiales > Microcyclospora > Microcyclospora tardicrescens. The sequence goes on from PXOE01000035.1 coordinate 219,399, forward strand.
TGTGAGCTCACAAGACAGTAAGCTCGATCAATATGTGCAACGTTTAGGTACCTTAGCGTAAGGATGTGAGATGTCATTTCAAAGACGAACGACAGTTTGGATCTATACTCAAATAGCTCAATGGCCACACCTACCGGGTCACTGAGGTCATAGCATGGCGGTATGACATTCTCATCCATCCCATCTGTCCTCCTTCGTAACCATTACTTCAATAGCTAGCTTATGAGCTTCCACAACTGTGACGAGAACTACACTTTGAAGATATGTTGAAGCCGCGTGTTTATGTATTCACGCACTCTTGTGTCTAATTTACGTGGTCGTTTCCCCGTAGTATAGAAGGATAGGTAGAGCCCTACCTCTGCTTGAATCGTCTTGCAGAGGTTCTGCGACAAGGTATTCTCTTCTTCGGCATAAGAGCCATGAGGGGCTTGTGTTCCTTACTCTGAGAGATGTACATGATACATTGTATAGTACACATATAGCTCGATTATATACACGAAAAGATACGAGGTAAATACAAGGTTCAAGCCATAGCGATGTGCTGATGGTCCACGTGTATTTCCACGTTCATGTCCATTTGGGTATGCAGCTGCACCTTCGACGTCACTTCTGCCCCACATTCGAGTCGTGAGTGGGCATTCACTGGAACCACCACCCCTCATTGCTACGTGTACTGCCATTGATCAACTTCGCACTTCCACCTTCAATTCTTTTCTTGTTCATTCAGCACATCAAAAGCAGCATCAACCTCATCACCTTAAGTTAGTGTTCCATCCTCAGACTAGGTTGAAGCGCCTCAGTCATCTTCTGCATCAGCCATCATCCTAAGGTCTTAGATCTGACGAAAGAACTTGCGTAGCTCAAATCCAAACACCATGTCTTACGGCGGCGACGACAACTACAACCAGGGTGGAGGAGAGTATGGACGCCAAGGCGGCCGTCAACAACAGGACGGTTACGGCGATGATAACCGCCAGGGCGGCTATGGCGGCGGCAATGACTCCTATGGTGGAGGACGTCAAGAGGGTGGTTATGGTGGCGGCAATGATTCGTATGGTGGAGGACGCCAAGAGGGTGGCTATGGTGGCGGAAGCGACCAGTATGGTGGAGGGCGCCAGGAAGGTGGTTACGGAGGAGGCAACAACAACGACTCCTACGGCGGTGGACAAGGTGGACAAGGCGAATACGGCCATCAATCTGATCACGGACGTCAAGAAGGTTCTTACTCCGAGGGTCGTCGTCATGGCGAGGGCCACGGACAGTCCACTGGTACCTCATACGGTGGTGGAGGCTATGGTGGTTCCAACGACCTCTCCGGCGCTGCAGAACATGCGGCTCAACATGCTGGCGACAGCGGCGACAGCAGTATGTTCAGCAATGTCATTGGCCAACTCTCGGGCAGACACCAGCAACTCCAGAATGAAGATCTTGACGAAGGTGACGCGGTTCGTCAGCACCAGCAATTCTATGGCGGTGGTGGATCATCTGGTGGTCAACCAGCAAGTGCAGGCAGCATGGGCTCTGCAGCTGCGATGCAGGCGCTGAAGATGTTCACCGGAGGTCAATCGAGTGGTGGCCAACAGGGTGGCGCCAGTAGCCAGAACGCTTTTGTGGGCATGGCCATGTCCCAGGCTGCCAAGCTGTTCGGTGAGTTCATATTCCAACACCATGTGCTGATCAGATGCTAACGTGAGTTGTAGACCAACAGAGCGCCCAAGGAAACACCAGCCAAGGAGCCAACAAGCAAGACGCCGTTGCCAGCGCAGCGCAGATGGCTCTCAAGATGTTCATGAAGTCGGAGATGGGAGGTTCTTCCGGCGGAGGAGGATTGATGAGTCTGGCATCCAAATTCATGTAGACGCTTGAGATTGTGTGCGGAGCGAGCAGAGTGACCAACGCTCTGCAATGAGCGGCTGAGAGCATGCTCAGGTTCCGTGGCTCTCGATCAAGACCGGGACTCTGTAGTACCACCTGCGGATCTGATTCCATTTTCATCGTCCGGTCCAGTATCTACTGTATAAGTGCAAAGAAGTATTTGGAATAATCGTTTAAGTACTGCATAATGTGAAATGGTGAGAGGATATATCAACTCTTCAAAATGGGACTGCTCAAGTCCTTGGTTGGCAAACGGCCATAGTGCAGCTCGAACATACCTTAAGCAAGCGATTGCAAATAAAATGAACCGCATGAATGATTTTCTCTCCCTGTGCTCTATACTAAGAGCCTGTGGTAGGCAATGACCATACAGGGCATGCATGTTAGCCAATTGTGCCATTGTCGAGATGTGGAATGTGAAAGTGATAGATCACGGACGCGTTGTGGAAGAAACTGTGTCCCTGGGCGCATGGACGATCGTCATTATCATCATTCAAGCGGCGACGACAATTTAACATCGCGTCCACCTCCAGGGAGAATACGCCGCATGGGTTTCGCAGATGATCCGAGATGATCATCAGTCACCGACATGAACCTCCAATCGCGCTCGGGGCGTGGATTGAGTGGACAATTCATGGACAGCGACACCATGATCTCAGCTTTCCCACGCCCATCACCTCCGTCGGCGTCATTCTACCACAGTGGCTCAACTCACGAACGCACCACCCATCCAGCACAAGAGTACTATGTCCCTGACGACGCGCCGCCATCGAAGCGTAGGAAGCTCAGCTTGCGCGCAAAACCACCTGCACACGATCATCTGCAGACAACGCTTGACCAACATTTCGTCAGGCCGAACCAATCCCATTCACTCCCTGTGACGCCGAGACCGCCCACTAAGATCACCGTCACACAACCGCACGGTCAACTGCTCGAGACCGTCAATGGGGTAAGACGACCCCTAGGGGTCTCTGAAGACCTGCTGGCAGCACCAATACCCACGAACACTGCTTCCTCGCTGCCACAACAAGCTAGCACGCGAACCGCTGTTCCGGAGAAAAAGGAGGAGAAGCGGACTCTGCGCTCACAAGACGATGGACCACGAATCAAGAGTGAACTGGCCACATACTTCCCCAATTATGAGGAGTTCATGTTCGATGTGCCCAAAGAGGCCGACTTTATCAACCAGGACACTACGCTATACATTACAGATGATGCTGCTGCCGTGCGAAGCGAGCACGTATCGTCGTCCAAGTCCGGCAAAGGCAACGCTTCTCGGGGGAGAAATAGCAGCTTCAATGCGGCCATCCCTACAACACCGAGCACTCCACAGAGGCCTGGGCCTAGCCAGTACAACACAAGTCCAAGCGCAAGTCTGGATATGATTGCGCGCACCCTTCCTGATCGACCTGATGACCCGCTCGACGATGCCCACTTCTTCAAATCTCACCGTCGTGCAGAGAGAAAGGAAAAACAGCTGCGGAACATTGAACGTGAGCGAGCCATGCATGAGAAAGTACAGCTGGATCGAATTCTAGATGGACTCCTGGGGCATGACTGGCTCAAAGTTCTGGGCATTACCGGTGTCACGGATGGAGAGGCTAAGAAGTTCGAGAGTAAACGCGACTTCTACATCGAAGAGGTCAGAGCCCTGGTCGACAAGTTCAAGCTCTGGAAGGAGCTCGAGAAGAAGCAACGTATCGGGAAGTCGGCAAAGGAGGCTGAAGAGAGCGAGCATGACACAGAAGGGAGTGTAGAGCCTCCTAGCAGCGATCTGAACGCAAGTGCTTCACGGCAACTGCAAGAAGAAGCCGTCACTGCCGCAGCGAGGACCTCCACGAAGATCAAGCTCAATTTTAGCAAACATAAGAACGCCACGTCCGCTCCTGGTACTCCGGCAATCCACCAATTTCAGCCAAGACAAGAACATCCGTTGGTTCCTCCACCACCCCAGGAGCCCATCACAAGCTTTTATGCGAAGCGGCATCTTCGAGATGCTGCACTAGGTAAAGCAAGACATGGCCGGAATGTGACTGCCTTTGGTCACCCGATCCCAGACATGGAGGAAAGAGAGTTCCAGGTGCCTTCAGAATATGTTACGGAAAACATGCTCAAGTCTAATGCAAGGGAGCGGAGGCGAAGGAATAGAGCAAGTGCTATCGACGGATCTTCTGCAGCTTGAGATTATGGAGTTCGGTTCGCGTTTGCTCAGGATACCATTAGGATGTACAAGTTTTTACATTGTAAGATCACCAGACGCAATAGAGAGAAAGCAGTAACAAGACAGGACAGGGCTATTCTTCTTGGCTAGGCACAGGCCGCAGCCCATAGCGGTATGCCTTGGGCAGTATTCTACAGGCGTCTCCAGACTAGCGCTGTTCTTTATACATCAGCCCCTATTCGTAGTACTACATCACCCATTGCTACCACCTATCAACATATCATCTATTCCATTACACTGTTCCCTGCCCTTCAATTGTCAACAATCGCTTGCCGTGACAGTACGCGGGGTCAGCGGGGTATCCAAAGCGGCATGCCCTCATTGGTGCTTCTGTACTCAATGGTGCTTCTGCTGGTGCAGGTCTCTCATTCTTCTGGGTCCTGTCTGAGCTTGGGCCCATGAACCGCCGCTTCATCGCCAACTCACTTCTGTACTTCGTCACCATTTGGTCGACTGGTCTCGGGGCTAAGGTTGCAACGACTATGCTCAACACCGGTCCAGGCTGGAGAACCACCCTTTGGGTTATGACTACCCTCAATGGCACTGGCGCTATCTGCTGGGCTATCTTCTACTTCCCGCCCACGTTTGAGCAGTTGCACCGTCGCGCAAACTTCGTACACTCCCTCAAGAAATTCGACTACGTGGGCTTTGTGCTCTTTGTTGCCGGTACTCTGTTGTTCCTTTTGGGTCTGTCATGGGGAGGTGGCCTTTTGCTGCTCACGTTATCGCCACCCTCGTTGTTGGGGCAGTCTTGCTCATTATGCTTGGCTTCTGGTGTTCTTATGCAAAGCTTGAAAATCCTTTCCTGCCGACTCATCTGCTGGGCGACATTCGATTCATGGCTGTTGTCTGTATTGAGACGACTGGCGCCGTGTCATATTACGCGTTTGCTGTCATCTGGCCTGCTGCTGTTGCCGTGCTGTATTCTGAGCTTTCGGCCGATGATGCCGGCTGGCTATCAAGCACCACTTCGTTGTGTTTTCTCATGGGCCAGACCGCGGGCAACATCCTTGCCTCCGTCTTCGAGCCGAAGTATGTGCTATGGGTCGCCGTTCCTGGTACCCTGGCCCTCGTTGCGGCGGTCGCTGCCAATCCCGGTGATATGTCGGTGTCCGTGGGACTCATCGTCCCAGGTCTTCTCTTTACCGGCATCTCCGACGGCTTGGCAATCACAGTGTCTACTATGGTCATCAACGATCAGGACAAAATCGGCACAGCAGGGGGAATCTCTGGTGCGATTCGTTCCTTGGGAGGCACTGTTGCATCCGCTGTGTACGGCGCGGTTCTCACTAATCGTCTTGCTCAAACCATTCCAGAATACGTGCTGTCGGCTGCGATCAACGCTGGTCTGCCTCCATCGTCCATCCCACAGCTCATCGCTGCTATCACCAGCACGAATGCCACAGCCATCTCTGCGGTGCCAGGCATCAATGCTAATATCGAGGCATCGGCTGCTGCGGCATACAGACATGCCAGCAGTGAGGCAAATAAGACTGTCTTTCTGTCCACCGTTGCTTTTATTGGACTCAGCATGATCATATTGTACTGGGTGCCGAAGCTAGATCCTAGGAAGAGAGGTTATGTCTCGAGGACTATTCAAAGGGAGGAGTTCACCATACAAGGTGACGAGAAGAACACATTGGTTGTTTAGCCGGCTCCATTTAGAATCTGCTTAAATTTATTCGGATGGGTTGCTTGTATCGCCCACATGACTAGGAGGATGTTGCAGAATACTCTCTCGATGTTAGCTTTCTCACATGAGTCCCAGTCACTATATGTTCGCCATGAAAGCTGAATGTCAGGTCTACGTGTCCGAGCCAGAATAGATCGTCACATCTTGCCGTCATGGTGAGTATGTCGATTCCTTAGGCGTACTAAGATACCTCTAAAATTCTGATCTGACTGAAGTAACGAAAAGTCAGCATGAAGTACATACACATTGCAATGAATAAAGTGCTATTCGAACGTCTCTTGAGGATACTCAGACGTAGCCAACAAGTCAGACCGTGCTTCACTGGCTCAACCGTACGTGCACGTCACTTGCCTGTAAACACATGTATCTCTGGCTGTACCAATCTCGTTACGACCTCACGTTCGTGTAGATGGCCGCAGCCTCATCGTCACATGCTACTTGCATCGTGCAGACGCGACGGTAAGATCCGAACTTTGATAAGATCTGACGCTCAGTGTTACTTCACACGAAGCTCCGCTTCATGCAGTGCACGCCTTAAACACTTCCTCGACCTACACGCGACCTTCACTTGCTCGATATCTGTGAAAGGCTACGCATCACCTTCAGTACCCGAACATCGCTGAGCCAGTTCCCTGCGCGATACTTGCTCACATAGCTGTAATCGTCGACCACCACATCACAACCTTCCACAGCACCCTGTCTTGCGAGGATTGTATTTTGAGATCAGGCGCATGAGGTGCTTGCGGGGAGAATCGCGCGGTCAGCGTGATGCCTGGACTGTACGATGATACGATGGAGCTGTCACCGGCGCAATCGTCTATTCCACAGTTCACTGTGCTTAGGCAGCGCGTTGATCTCGATGTCGACTTCGCAGGGCAATATATCAGTGGCAGCACCGAGATCACCATCCAGCCTTTAGTACGGGATCTCCAGACTATCCACCTTCATTCGCGACAATGTAGGCCTACCGCCGTACAAGCCGGTGGCATAACGGCTAGCTTCGATTTTGTGGATGTGTATCGGCGAGCAGCGATGAGGGGATCCAGTGATGTGCACCAGCACCAGCGTCTGAAAGAGAAGATTGGATCGAGTCTGAGACCTCAGCCAGAGCCAGAGCTGCATATTACGCTGCCGGGCAAATTGAAGATTCAGGAAATGCAAGTGGATCCGATGACAGCGCTACCTCTGCACGCCAATGGTACACCTGTTCAGCAAAAGTTAGAGAGTGATGCAATGGCGGTGGCTGCCGAGACGCCTACACAAGCGAATGCGGTACCACAATTCCAGCCAATAAAGGTCTTCATTGAATTCGAGACGGCTTGCTTGCGCGATGGTCTGCACTGGGTCGGATTTGCGGATGGTGACAAACGGTTCCCTTATTGCTACACGAAAGCAGAATCCTGGGCTGGTAACACGAGCTGTATATTTCCCTGTGTGGACGATGCGACTTCGAAATGCAGCTGGGACATTTCGATAAGCTGCGCAAGAACATTAGGCGATGCTTTTGCCAAGGTGCATGAGGCTGTACAATCGATCGAGCCGCATGTCGATAGCGAGGGGGCTTCCGACACTGATATGGTGAATGGCACCAGTAAAGAAGATCTGTTACGGGGTGAAAAATACTCGATCGATCTCGCCGAGGAAGACGCTGCCCTAGATCTGACGATTGTGTGTGTTGGAGAGCAGGTTGATGATATTGTTGATACGGAGGACACTACCAGACATACCGTCACATTCACTCTTCCGGAGACAGTGTGTGCTCGGCATGTTGCTTGTGCAATTGGACCATTCGAGCATGTGGACTTATCAAACTCTAGAGATCCTGAGGACGAGGAACGCTTGGGTCAGAGTGCTGTTAAGGTCAATGCGTATTGTCTGCCGGGGCGCAGTCCTGAGGTCCGCGTTACCTGTATGCCTGTCACACGCGCGATCGATTACTTCAATGTGAACTACGGCTCCTTCCCGTTCTCGAGCTATCAGCTGCTGTTTGTGGACGACTTCATCCATAACGCCATTCCTATGGCTGGCCTGTCGATATGCAGTGTCAGATTGCTCATGGACTACGAAGTCATTGAACCTCTTGAGGCGAACACACGCATCCTCATTCGCACAGTGGCAGAGCAGTGGGCAGGGGTCAATATCGTTGCTAAGACCCCTGCCGACACCTGGGCAGTCACTGGTATTGCTGGCTTCATGGCTGATCTGTATGGTAAGGTAATTTTCGGTAACAATGCTTATCGATGGCAGCAGAAAATAGCCTCAGAGAAGGTTTATGAGCTTGATGCTGATCGACCATCCATCCAACAGTTGGGCGGTCTACTCCACATTGACTCCTCGATCCGCGACTTCCTATGCCTGAAATCTGCTCTAGTGCTTTTCATCCTTGATCGACGCCTCATGAAAGCCAGTGGCAACACCGGCGTTACCAGAATCATCAACCGCATCTTCCTCCAAACGAAGACTGGTGCTCTTGAAAACGGAGAACTGTCGACTGCTGATTTCCAGCGCGTATGTGAGAAGCTTGGACACAACAAGCTCGACCCCTTCTTCAAGCAATGGATCTTCGGCGCTGGTTGTCCTATCTTGCTGGTCAAGCAAAGATTCAACAAGAAAAAGTTGGTCGTTGAAATGGAGATCAAGCAGATCCAGCATGAACGCAAGACCAAACCGCTTTTCGCTCCCAACAACTTTATGCGTGAGATTGAAGAGCATGTAGGTGAGGTGTGGGCTCCGGAAGTGCAGCCTGTCTTCACTGGCCCTATGACCATTCGTATTCATGAAGCCGATGGCACGCCGTATGAGCACATTGTTGACATTCGCGAAGCTGTCACTAAATTGGATATTCCATACAACACAAAGTACAAGCGACTCAAAAGATCACGCAGAGCCAAAGAACGTGCACAGGCTGTTGATCAAGGCGAAGGTGGCGAGGAGTCGCTCCTGTATTGCTTGGGTGATATTCTTGACACTGAAGAAGAAATGAGGCAGTGGAATCTCGCAGAGTGGAGCAAAGAAGACGAGGAAAAGATGGGTCAAGAAAGCTACGAGTGGATCCGTATCGATGCAGATTTCGAATGGATCGGGAGAATTCACATCGAGATGCCATCTTACATGCATGTGTCTCAGTTGCAACAGGATCGCGATCTCGTAGCACAGCATGATTCCATGCGTTGGCTGCTGAACCAGACCCAGTCACACCACATGTCGCTCAGTATCCTACTTAGGACGCTGATGGATCGCCGCTATTTCCATGGTATCCGCGTCATGGCTGCAGAAGGCTTGGGTTTGCTGGCAAGGACGGACGAGAGACTCAGAGGCACTGAGAACTTCATCGATCTCCATGCCATTGGCACATTCCACTTGCAAAAGGCTTTCGAGGAGCTTTTCTGCTTTCCTGGCGAGATCATGCCAAAGCCGAACGACTGGTCAGATCGTACCAACTACATCATACAGTGCGCAATACCTCGTGCCATGGCCAAGATCCGAGACTCGGAGGGGAAAGTGCCCATGCCAGTCCGTCGATTCTTCATCGACAAGCTGAAGTTCAACGACAACTCCAACAATGAGTACACTGACTGTCACTATATCGCAACTCTCATGCAGTGTCTGTCCGACTCGCTTGTAGCTTCACACCGGGTACCCGTGCCAAAGCCCACTCCTGCAATGGACTTCCATTTTGACTTTGGGGATGACGAGCCTCAAGCGGAGCAGGCAATGGATCTCGATGAGGATATCTCGGAAGAGAACATGGTTGATCTCGAATTCGAGCGCGAGGCCATCAACGAGATCGAAAGAGTGAGAAGGATCGACGAGTGGATCACGTCGTACCACAATGTCTACTCCATCACCGCCTTGAGCTGCCTTGCTCAGCTCACAAAAGCCGGCATCGTCAAAAACAAGACCGCTGAGGTGTTGCAGTATACTCGAGCTTCGAATTCAGATCTTGTCAGGTTGCAGGCTTTTCAATGTCTCACCGAGACCGGACTGACCCGCAAAATGCTGACCCTGAAGTATCTTCTACATTCATGCGTGGAAGACCCTTCGCCATATTTCCGAGATAGACTATTCAACATTTTCGGACAAGCTTTGGGCCACATTGCTCTTATAGACGAAGAAGCCGAGCAAGCCGCTACCCAACCGGTTCTTGATCGTCCTGTCGATGGCTTAGAAGTCGAAGGTGAAGACAATGGGATTGTTGCGCGCCAGCAGGAAGCAGCTCGGCAAATAGCTTCGGATCTGCGACGAACGACGCCCGAAGGTGCTCTCGAGGCACTGAAACAAAGTTTAGAGTCGGATGCCGTGTTCAAGAAGGCCATATGGTATGCGGCAAACGCGCCAGACATAACTCTCGATGAAGTCGCAGCTTTCGCAGACGTGGCTGCTCTGATTTACGAGGCCAAAAACTCGGCTACGATCACTCTCCGTTACCCTCGTCACTATCGATGCGAGCGTGGCGGCGGACAACCGGGCAAGTCTGCAATCGTGAAGTTCATCTCACATGGTGCGTATAGAGTACTGCCACGAAGAGAACTAAGCCTCGAGGACTGGGAGGATATACAGAAGCATAAGGATGCTAGCGGAGAACCAATGAAGTACAATGGTCCACTTTCGCTCAAGGTCAAGAAGGCGATTCAGAGGATGACGAGTGGGTTTGCAGAGGACGAGGAAAGGCCGATCAAGCTCAATCTGAGTGGCTTGCACACGCCGGCTCTGCAAACTCCATCGGTGCAATCGGTCCATGCGATGCTGCCGCCCTCAACGACATTGCCAACACCAACAGGCGAGAAGACGGGCTTCAAGCTTGCTCTGGGAGGAGCGAAACGCAAGAGCGACCAAGCTGGCATTTCCAGCAGGGAAAGCAGCCCCAAAGCGCCAAAGACCTCTCGTTCTCAAACGCCAAGTGCAAAGGCGAAAAGTCCCAAAGCTACCACCAAAATCAGTCCAACTGCCGCCTCACGAGGACGTAGATCGTCCACCCCAGGGATCAAAGGGCCTGGTGGAAAAGGGGGTTCTCGTCTTATAAAGCTCAACATTTCGATCAGCACAAGCAAGAAGATCAAGCACATCATGAGCCTTCCACCTAATCCTAGCGTTGGTGTGCTCAAAAATGCAACCTCTCAAGCCAGTCAACGAAAACCCTCGCTATCATCGTCCACTACACTTCTTGGACCGAAGTCTCCCTTGTCGAGTCTTCCCACCGGCAACAACTTCTTCTCGCCTCCACCTGTCTCTCTGAATGTAGGCGGTTTTAGGACCTATGGTCCATCGCCTGAAGCGATCAAAGTTGAAGATACCGACAACTCTCGCACCAGCTTACCAGCACAGCACATCTCGCCTCCTCCAGTACCTGTCAAGACGGAAGACTCTCTGGCCAGCGCTGGCATATTAGGCTTGGCGGATGAGGCCATGCCACCGCCCAAAGTTCCAAAGCTCAAACTGAACTTTGGTGCGAAGCGATCCAGTGAGTAGGAGCGTTTGCAGTTTCGAGGCTATATAAAAGGGTTGTGGCATCTGTGTTACCTCAAGTTCAGCCACTCCAAGGGGCTGCCATTTTATTTCTGGGTGTTCGAGACATCTTTGGACCACAGGATGGTGATAAAATATGATATTCTAGCGTAGGCGCTACAGGCGGGACATACTTCATGTATACATTACTGTATGATATTCGTTCTCGTGTGGCTATGTTTGCATGTACGCGTTGCATGTCGCAGATCGCTCCAACAACATGTTGTCTATGTACTCTTTTCGCCATGCGGCAACTCACGTTGTTGAGCTAACGATAGCATCTTGACTCGATTGTGACCGGGTCGATGTCGCTTAAATGGGCTGATAGGGATCCTTCGCTTAGGTTGGATCTACGCACTGGATTGCCTAAATTGGCGCTCACAGTTTCCACATCCCGCAAAATCCTGAGAGATTCAACTCTGCGGTAGGATTGACACGATTGAGTCATTGCTGTCTATGCCGTGACCACGGAAAGGTTATCACTGAAGAAGGAAAGTATCTGCGTTCGACTGCCTGATGCCACTCATTGACCGACACGTATGTTTGTCAGCTCGGGAAACCTCTGGTGCCTAAGTCCGCTTGCGAAAACCCGCGACCTCCAATGCATATACAGATAAATACGCTGGTCAAGTGTGATCGATAAAGTAATATTCTCTCATGAACTTTTCACGACTCAGACCATACTCAAGCTCCCAGGACAATTAAAATCAACATGAGCTCCGTTGCAGCCCAACTCCAGGCGGTTTTCGACAAGTTCAGCCAAAATGCTCCAGATGTGTTGAAAACTCCAATCAACGCCTCTCGGGCAGGTCTGGCAGAATTTGACACCAGCGACTCGATCAAAGTCGGCGACGAACTTCCAGATTTCAAGCTTCAGAATGCGGTTGGGGAAGAGCAGAGCAGTGCCGCGCTCCTTTCCAACGGGCCCCTAGTCATCACATTCTACCGCGGCGAATGGTGCCCCTTCTGCAACATCGCCCTCTCTGGCTTTCAGAAACACTTAAGCGAATTCAAGGCGAAGGGTGTTACCTTGGTCGCAATCACACCCGAGCTACCAAACGGCACTCTGACCATGACCGAGAAGCATGACCTACAGTTCCCTGTTCTCAGCGATGTCCACAACGAATATGCCCGCAAATTAGGCATCGTCTGGAAGCAGCCAGAATCGCTACGACCTGTCTTTGAGAAGTTCAACCACGACTTACCAAAGCGAAATGGAGATGATTCGTTCGAGCTACCATTGCCGGCAACGTTGCTTGTCGACAAAGCTGGAGTTGTCCGCAATCTCTACTTAGAGCCTGATTACGTCAAGCGTGTGGAGCCAACGACTGTCTTGTCTTGGGTTAATGCGTTATAAACGTGATTTTCATATTTGAGGACGTCTCGCTGCACGGTGTTCAGTACATTCAGAGTGGTACATAGTTTTTGTATAGCACAGAGCAACAGTTGTACATGACTACTCTAGTTCATCGATCTACTTGGCAACGGAAGTGACCAGATTTATCTTTCCTGAGATCACAAACATGTATCGAAGCACTTTGCAATGGTTACATAATCATGCTCCTGCAAGATGAGTGCAGTATTATTACTAATCCGCCAAAGACGTAAGATGGCAGATCTTACCTCCTCTATATCACTCATATTCTAGAACAACGATGAATGCCAATGAGCATGAGACCAGACATACTCAAGCTACAACGGTGTCGAATCACACGTTAACCATAGAACCGCTTGCGAAGGTATAGAAACACGTCTTATGATGGGCACTTCGGGGCACCCGTCCGTCTTAGACCAAAACCACGCCACATACAATGTCAAGCAACGAGAACTCCGCAAGGGTACCCACAGCTGCTGGGAGTGCAAGCGTAGGAAAATGAAATGTATCACTGATCCCCACATTAGCCTTAAAGTCTGCCGTGGCTGTCATCGACGAGGCTCCAAATGTATCAGCCAGGCATTTCCTGAGACACTTCCAGCAGGTGTCGACAGTACGGAGTATGGTATAACTGTGCACAAACGCCAGGATAGCCATGATGTCCAGGGCGAGACGATTAGCAATCCTGATGCTTTATCCTACTCCGACCCAATCGATTCCCAGCCACAAGGTCTTCACAAGGTATTAGATACCCTGAACGCTAAGACAAAAAGACATACTGATCCGATATCAGCCTTCAGCCAGACATGTCGTTCAGCTGTCAGTTTCGCCGCACACAAACGAAGAATTGTCAGAATACCTGTACTCATTGTTACCATCATGGGATGACACAAAGAAGATCATCGAGTCAGGGCCGTTCTTTCTGTTCTCACAGGAATTGACGACTATGCCATACACAACTCTGGAGGTGCCTGAACCAAGCAGAGCTGACAGGCCGATGAAAGAACCCCGGAAAGATCAGCATCCTGTTCTGATTGCGAGACATGCCCTTGTTCTCGCGGGATCACTTCAACACTTCAAATGTCGTCCTGGGGACGATCTTCCGAGCTTGGAGCAAGACCCCCGAACTCTAGCGGACACGCTCGTGGCGGCTGTCCACAACTTCGTCACGACGAAAGATGAATTGCTGGGCAGCATCGAAGCTCTTGAGTGTATCATCATCGAAAGTACATTACAGGCAAACCTTGGTAACTTACGACAATGCTGGCTGATCTCTCGACGAGCAATGAGTGTTGCTCAACTGATGGGCCTCGATCGCTTGAATAATCGCGCACAGTACGAAGTACTGGACCGTCGTAATGCGTATGATCATCGGCACCTGTGGTCGCAAATAGTATTCTTCGACCGCTTCTTGAGCCTCATATTGGGACTTCCTCAGGGCTGTAACGACCGTGAGATGAGTTCCAAGGCAATACTAGCATCGGAAGTTCCTGACAAGCGGTTTGAACAAGTCCACTGTGTTATTGCTTCACGGATCTTGGAGAGGAATACCATTCCTGATATTAACGACTACGTCCTTACTCGCGAACTCGATGTCGAACTGCAGAAAGCAGCTGCTAGTCTCCCTAATCGATTCTGGGCCATACCAAACTTCCGAGCTTTCGACGATGATGCAAGTTCTGTCGCGTGGAAGACAGGACGAGTCTTCGCGCAGATCCTTCATTATAACCTGCTCAACAAGCTTCATCTCCCATACATGCTATGTTCTGGAAGGCATGAACACAACAGCTTTTCTCGTGTGACGTGCGTAAATGCTTCGAGGGAGGTTCTTCTTCGTTTCCTAGCATTAAGAGCTTTCAGCAACATGAAATCTAGCTGCCGAATCACTGACTTCCTTGCTCTCATGGCGGCATTGACCCTCTTGCTAGCTCACTTAGATGGGCAGTTGTCAGGAACTGAGAATGTTCTCGGCCACCAATATCAAAGTGATCGCGCAATGATAGAGCAAGTGTATGATGGCATGAAGGAAGCAAGCCAGCTTCATTCCGATTCGCTAAGTGAACAAAGCGCTTCTTTGCTTCGTCGCTTGTTGGCTATTGACTTTAGCTCGGCCGAAGTCGATGGACGAAGGGTGGAGATTCAACCAGCAACGTCGGACACAGCGCCACCCGATCGAGACGATGAGGTTACTATGAGCACGTTCATCCCTTACTTTGGGGTCATCAAGATCGTGTATGGTACGGATGTGCGGCAGCTCAGAGCAAACCTGAAGACCTGGGAGCTCTCCGAGCTTCAATCCAAATATAACAGCGCAACAAGTGGGTCCCAAATTACAATGACCCAAGAGCATGCAAGGGGCCGTGGAAACTCTCCGACCATGAACGCTGTAGTACCTACACAATCATCCCGATTGACACGGACAGCTACTTACGATGAGCTTGTCACCGACGAAGATGCGTTGATGAACGAGAACTATACATTAGCCTCGGACCAACAATTCGGACAGTATCCCGGACTATTTACGGGCCTTGAAGATTGGGCTTTCGAAGGTATTGACATGGCCTCTTTCGATGACCTGATAGGGACCGTCTGAGCGATGCAATCCGAGACTTGAGCCTGTCAAGAAGCAGCCGGAGCGGCATATAATCTATTGTACGGAGGTTCCGTGCCACGGGATAATTATACCTCCAAGGGCCGATTGTATTCAGGCCAAACTGTGTCAACCGCTAGTTGTAATCACTCCTGGGGTTCCATATGCAGGCTCTCTTGGAAAGCAGCTTACTCAAACGAGCGAACATCCGGAAAGCAGCACCGATGTTGTAAAGCCGGGATATCATAGAGCCGAACGGAATGAGGGAGCACCTGCTCGTCTCCGAAGTGGACATCGAGACCAACAAAGCCATATCCATTGAAAAGCATCTCGGTGTTCGTCTTGTCGCTTTCGTCTGATGACAAATGCACAGGTTGGTAAGATTGTCCAGCACGGTCTCCTAGCCGACACATGCACAAATGCCGAAAGCCGTCAACCTGACTTAGACAGCATTGTCTTCTGTGCGTTCTCAGGTTCTCTTATGGAAAAGTCATGAATTTAATCAACAATTAGTCACGTAGGTTCGTACTAGAGGTCGACCATTACCAACGTCACTCCCCCGCGAGGACCCTTTGAGCGGGTCGGGTGCAGCAATCGCTCCGGCTCGTTGCGTTCAACGATGATATCGAAAACATAAGAAACACGTGTAGCAGGCACATATGTTACCTTGGGACACAACATTAACTACTGCAACATTGTCTTCTGTACAATTTCCAACAAGATTTCTAGTTCAGCCAACATGTCCAAAAACATCAAGCCTATCAAAGTGTGGGGTACTGGAGGGCCGAACCCACCCAAGGTCGCCATGGTGCTGGAAGAGCTCGGTGTCCCGTACGAAGCCTCGAGCATCACGTTCACCGCTGTCAAGGAGCCCGAGTATCTGAAGATCAACCCCAATGGTCGTGTGCCCGCCATCTACGATCCCAACACTGATCTCACACTGTGGGAGTCCGGCGCCATCGTTGAATACCTCATCGAGACCTACGACAAAGAGCACAAGCTGAGCTACCCAGCTGGAACGAACGAGGCGTTCCAAACGAAGCAATGGCTCTTCTTTCAAGCTAGCGGTCAAGGCCCGTACTACGGCCAGGCGGCCTGGTTCAAGGTCTACCACCCGGAGCAGCTGCCTAGTGCTCTCGACCGCTATGTGAAGGAGATCCATCGTGTAACTGGAGTTCTTGAGAGCTGGCTGTCTCAGAAGAAAGCCAGTGACCCTGGAGCTGACGGGCCATGGCTTGTGGGAGATCGTGTGACTTACGCCGACATTGCCTTTATTTCGTGGCAGAGCATGGTCAACTTCATCATCACTAAGGAGGAGTTCAATCCCGAGAACTTTCCACTTGTCAAGGAATGGGTGGATAAGTTGACGGCCAGGCCAGCGATCAAGACTGTGTTGTCCAAAGCGCAGCGTATGGAGAAATGAATTGAACTATTTCCATGCAAGTCTGACTTTGGCTCCTCCGATGGCCGTGAGTCTTTCTTGAGCAGTCTCAGACGAACATTGGCAAGCAGTATGTATTCACACGATTCTAAGACAGAACTGGCCCAAATCGTGTGAGAGTAGTGATGGACGTGCTGCCATCCCACTAAAGTAGTTGAGCAAGGAAAACAGATAGGGAACCAAG
The DNA here is from genome assembly GCA_003012245.1 of Microcyclospora tardicrescens. Lineage (NCBI taxonomy): Eukaryota > Fungi > Ascomycota > Dothideomycetes > Capnodiales > Microcyclospora > Microcyclospora tardicrescens. The sequence continues at coordinate 236,283 of PXOE01000035.1, forward strand.
TGAAACACGAACATAGACCTAGCTACTATCTTGTCAGACAGAAATCGTTTCATGACTATCTGCATTCACCATCATTCATCACCCTGCACAATGTGATGATTGTCGACGCATGCAGAGATTGCGGAGTCAGGTCCTCCATTACTGGCTCGACCTTGACCTGTCTGGTGGTTATGTCGGCTAAACCATCAGTCTCTGGAGCTATCCTTTGCTTGCGGTAGATGTGTTCGTGATTTGTATCAACACTGCGAGCACCATACTGAGTTACAACATATGGATTGCTACAAGCTGTGACTCACATCTCGAAGCTACAGTATCAGTGCTTTCGACAGCACAAGCAAGACATGAGCACTTCGTGTCATAAAGCATTATGGTCGTGAATTTTGTGTCGTGTATTTCCGAAATGCTACTACCGCCATATACGTGCCATTGCTCGTAGATAACAGTTGTTGATGCAGCAAAGAGTCGTCAATTAGCGGCAACTCTGAGACTCGTGCTCAGGTGAATCGCACTTTAAATCGGAAGTCTATCGCAAGAGCGGGATCACTGACAGCCACCTCCTCCCCATCCTCGAGAAGCTCGCCTAGCTTCTTATCTAGGTTCGGCTTGGTCTGCTCTTGTAGACTGGCTGGGCTAGAGTAGTACAGGGTCTTCTCTTCGGTGCGCAAGTTTGGTTTCTTGAGTTGTGCCTCTGGCCTCTCAGCCAAACCTTCAACAAACTCGGCTAGGGTGGAAGCTGGGTCCAGTGAGATGTCCTTGGGTAGATTGCCACACACCGGGCAGTCATCCTTCATCTGATGTTCGAATGTGTAGGTATAGACGGAGCTGTCACCAGTGTAGAGCATGTAGTTGTTCTGTCCAGGATTGCCTAGGAACGGAGCGGCGGAAGTGACGATCTTGAAGGCTTCGTTGCAAGATGATGCTGCAACAATGGCGTTTGTGGAAGCAATGGCAGGGATTATGTTCTTGACCACACCCTGCGTCATGCTATATGTTACACCAGAAATGTTGTACTCCTTTGCACGTGTCAAGGCAGTTTGGTAAAGCCATGTGATATGCTCAGGATCGTCAGTGTCGAGTGTGATATCTTTCCGCTCCTCTTCCCACTTGATGATATGCGCCCATTCTATGCAGTGTTGCGGTTGTCGAGGAATGCTAGCAAGAGTGCAAAGTGGTACAGCGGCGCGAGGAGCATGCATATCAAGTTGGCATTCGATACATGAGGTCATGGTGGGAAAGATGACGCGAGACTGGCCTTTGAAGCCCTCAGTGCCACCATCAATCAAAGGCTTCAACGAGTCCGGATTGTTCAAATCGACCATACCAACGAGTGTGGCGTTGATCCAACGCCTAGCCTCGATGCTGTCCAAACCGCATATGACCATATTGAATTGCATGTAGTATTCTTCGTCCTTGTCTTGGATCTTGCCTACGTATGGTGTGATATGACAGTCCGGGACTCTCTTCATGACGAATTCCGCAGCAACTGTTGCCTTGGCTCTTCCAACATCTTTCTCGCGAAAAAGGAATTGCCTATTCAGGTTCGAGACATCTATGGTGTCCATGTCGATTACGTCGATGTTCTTGAAGCCGCTAAGCGCGAGGTTCTTCAGAATCTCGCATCCTAAACCGCCAGCTCCGATCACCAGAACGCGAGAATTTGCAATGTTCTGGATAGGGATGTCACCGGGCACGAAACCATCGTCCTCTAGCATGTATGCGCCTTGCCGTGACAGAAGCTTGTTCTTGTAGTAATCTCGAGAAGACATCCTTCCGTCCGTGACAGCCATGGTGCAATGCAACTAGGGTGGCAGTCTGGAGGTGCGGATCTTGGCGAGAATCGAGCAGGGTACAATGCGCTTTGTTTACGAACTAGCGAGACGGTGTCAGAAGTGACTCCAAATCTGTTACATATACATGTACCTGGGTGACCGGTTTGGAGTGACCGTGAATAAGGACGGGTATGTGAAGTGCAGTGAAGCTGGACAGGACTACTGGCCAACGGTACCAATAGCTTGCTGCTCTTATCGATAAGCTAGGTCAGCGTACGAAGTCCAAGCACTGTCGAAGTCTTTACGTACCACTTCCGGGTCAAGTATTGAGATCTTTGGTATGTGTTCTAAAGGAGCATGGACGATTTCCTTACAGCGGTGAGAACTGTTCATGCGAAGCCTGAAGATCGGCCAGCGCAGGTTACCATCACCGCAGTGAGCTCCCGCACAATCGCTCAGCCCGACACTCCATCTTCTCAATCTGGTAACGCGCCAACCTCAAAGCCACTACAGCACTCTTCCACACCCTCGGAGACTTTACACAACCTTCGCTCTGAGCCAGACGTCGAGACTGTGCATCATATTCTGCAAAGACTGAAGACGTCTGACGGTTTCGACGATGGTTTCACTCTTCAGGCTTCTAGCCCTATACAAGCTCAAATCGTGAATACGCTCCTCAATCAAATTGTCTCAAATTTTTGGTCGGCGTTCACCAAACAAGACAAAGATCTGCTTGCATCAGTCTTGCTGAACATTCATGGCGTTAGTGCTGTGATTAGCAAAGTGCGCGTAACAGCTCAGGATGCTTCACCGAATCGTGATGTCGTGCTACTCCACAATCTCCTGAGTCTGACAGAGACTCTGTTTCGGGGTGACGACTTCCTAAGACAGACATGGACAGGTTTGTGCGTGGCAGTCGTTGGATCTAAGCGTACAGCTGCCTGGAAGGAATTTGTCAGTCTTATAGGGTCTGGTAAAGTCATTGCTTCGGTGGCACAGGCCGAAGACGCCTTGAAGACAAAAGGATCTAATGTCCCAATCGTATCGTGTTGGCTGTCCGATGGAGCGAAATACGCATCATGGCTTGGTCGAAACATTGCACGGATGAATCACACCATTGCCACTGAACCCCAACCTGATGGTACAGCAGCAGCGTCAGCGCAACTTCTAGTCAAAGCACTCAATCTGGGATATTCGTTGGCACTGGTCAGCATGTTCCTTGACTCCTCGAGGAGTACTGGCATATCTGGCTGGTTGGGAAGTGTTGTGAACTCTGTTCCAACCTATGCTCAGAAAGCACTACTAGAGCAAAATTTACGATGGCTGTCTGCAATTTCAAATGAAGACCACGACTTCGACAAGTCAGCTGGATCTCGGAGCAACGAGGTATCTGCCTTGGCTGCACAGATTTCATTGCTAACGAACAGTGCGAACAGCATGCTGCCTCTCTTAGAGTCCATGCTAGTAGATGCCGCCATCACTGCTTCATTCTCTTTTTCTGTTCGCCGAGCTGGTTTCACTGTCATCTCGAGTATCCATTCTGAGAGCTTAAGTTCGATCTTCGAGACACTGTCGACTACTTTCGGAGATTCGTTGTTCATCGCACATTCCCCTGTATCACAACAAGAAAGTATTGCTCAAAACCTGCTGCTCGCCGCGGGATATCTCCATCGTGCAGCTCCTATGGCAGTGCTTATGACAGCGCGATCGAGCGGCCACATGAAAGGTATTGGTAACCGGCTTGACAGTTCAAATGAACGAGCACGATGGTTGGGCATGGTAGTTGGCACGGCTATCTCGAGCCTAGTAGATAAGCCAGGCGCGACCGTCTTGAATTTCGGCACAGATGAGATGGATACTGCAGAAGCTCGATGGTATATGAGCCTTGTCAATATCCGTGATGTCACAGGAACCATCGAAGACGCCCAGCGATTGTTACAACAGTCGGAGACAACAGAGCCCAAAAGGAAAGGAGCAGTGGCGAAACAAATCACTATGCCGCTCATCAACGGCAAACCCACATTTGGCCCAGTACCACCGCCGCAAAAGGTGCAAACAGAAATCATTGGTGATCAGATCGCAGAACTTTCAGATTCATCAGATGCCGATCCCACGAACGACAGGCTGAAGCCGCATCGCAAACCAGATAGTGATCCGGAAGATAGTGACGAAGATGCCACGATGGTCAATCGGTCAAAGCCACGAGCACCTGTGTACATTCGTGATCTGATGAGGATGATACAGGATGATAAAGAGCCTGCCCGCTTCGAGATGGGCATGAAACACGCGGCTGCATTGATCCGTCGGAAGACAAACTATGGCAGTGAGGTAAAAGACCATGCGAACGAGTTGCTTACTCTTCTCAGCAACTTACAAGACCCGTTTGCCACGGAGAGTTTCGATGAGTTACGGCTGCAGACAATGATTGCTGTCTTTGTGTCTGATCCTGGTATATTGGGACCATATCTTTCCCGTCGTCTTTTCTCAGGAGAGTACTCGATCGCTCAGCGATGTATGATGCTGAGCACGCTAGGTCTGGGTGGAAGAGAGCTTGCTGGGTTCCAGTCACAAGATGACCTTAACCCAGTGGTTTCGGCTGCAGATGACAGGTTCCCGAGCAAGCATCTTCCTCCGCAACTGCATGCAATTTACACAAACACTACTCCTTCCATGAATCGTCTTGAAAACGCAAGCACAGAAGTGGAACGCTCCTTGATCCAGCCTATAGCTCTTCGCGCGGCAGACCAGCAAACTGCTGAACTCAACGCAGTCAAAGTTCGCACATTCTCCAGCCGAATCACTTCGGAGCGCACAAAGCGTAAGCCCGCAGCGAATAAGCTTGCTCAGATCCTTGGTCCGGCAATCTTCCACCCGCTGATCTCTCGCTACCAGCAAGAAGTGATGACCTACGGCTCTGGCAGCATCTGGTCTTCAACCCCTATACTTCTTGTGACGCTTGTCAAGACCTTGGCCATCCTACTCAATGCCGCCGGCCCTGTGACTACGGAGCTCCGGGACATTACCATAGCGGCCTGGGCATTCCTGCTCAGCCTCCGCGTAGCTGCTGTCGGAGATATTGCAATCCTGTCTAGCGTACTGTTCGGACTACTCACACTACTGGAGGTCAACATGACGACTACAAGCGGGCAGCAGAGGCTTGCAGATGAGCATGCGAAGGACTTGATGGAGACCCAGCAATGGGTCGAGATTGTTTTTGAGCGTCTCGGAGGCAGCGATGTGGTGGACGGTACAGGAGCGAAGAGTGAGGAGGCGAAAGTACGGGCCTTGGCAGCTGGAGTCCTCGTCAAAACTCGGGAAGTGGTCGAGACATATCAGCGGCAGCTGTTCGGGCAAGTTCTGGAGTGATTATCTATGGGTCATATGCATTCGATTGTGCTTGGCTTCAGGTTCCAACACATGACAAGCACAGGACTAACACATATTGGTCTACTTACGCACTTATTGTCTATGCCGTCTCCGCACAGTTCCAGAAGCCCACCATACTTCTATGCAATCTTAAAGATCTCGGACTGTTCTATTGCTTGTCCGTGGACTAACCTAGCCATGTCGCATGCTGTGCTATCTATGAAATAGCATATCCTTGGCAAGAATAATGATCCGTAACTAACGCTTCTCCGTCTCCGCCTGTTCGACAGCATCTTCTGTTTTATCAAGCTTCACGGCTTCGGTATCTGCGGATTCCACTGTCCGCTTCGTCTCAACTTCACGACATCGCCTGGCTAGATCCGAGATATGATGATCGCCACTATCCGGACTCAACCCATTCAGGGCAGTCTCCAACTGATACAGATAATCCTTGTTCTCGCCACTAGGACCACGAGATTGGATAATATGCTCGGCCAGTTGCTGCGGGTCTTGCGGACCGAGAAATTGTGGGTTGTCCGGCAAGCCAATGTAGACCAGACAGTTGATCTCTTGGGCAGGAAGCTCGCCGTTGACAATATCGGCGGCGACGAATGGCGTGTATTGGATGCTGTACCCGTTGATCTCACGGATGTCGAGATACTCCTTCACGGCGGCAACGTGGACGGACGGGACGCGATAGGCGGCGCCCCAGACTTTTGAGGGGGCGGAGGAGTGCTGTGATGGGTGGTTAGTGTGGTGGTACGAGGTAAAGGACATGATCCGAATCGAGTCTTAAACACATACGTGATCAACGAGACCTTCCCAATGCTTGCGGTCAATCAGCGTGACGACTCGGCCGGGCGCTTCAGGCGTCCCACGGTGGTCTTCGCTAAGTGCTGGTCATCAGAACTTGTTGTCGATCAAGTCGCAATGAACATCTTTAAGAGACGAACCTAGCCTAAGCCAAAGAATGTAGTCTTAGCATCCGGACTGTCTGAATCGAAGACTCCCTATGCGCTAGGTTCAAATAGCCCCTACCTGCCAAAAGCGTCGAACATAGCCCTCGATGTATCCTGGCACTCTGAGATCTGTAGCGTACACACAAGGATTTAGTGAGCCACGCCGTTCTACACATGCTCGGTACTCCCAAGACAGCATGGGGAAGCATACCGTAATGCGGTGGAGGTTTCCATATCAACGATCTGCATATATCGAAATCAGCTTCCTGGTCTATACGCAGATGTGGAACAACGACTTGTGGTCATTGAAACCACTGATTCTAGAGTACACCTTACCCGTACCCGAAAAGCCATAGGTCTTCGACCACATCACTGTTCGCAGCCATTCTAAAATAGAGTATCCCGGGCAAATACCAGAACGTAAAAGTCAATGTCCAGTTGCGTTGTTGTTGCTTTCTCAAATGGTGACATTGAGCAAAGTCCGACTCCGGCCGATCAATGCAGTCTCCACCTTGTTGGACAACACGCGAGCATCGGTGGTTATACATTTTTGTACAATCAGAGACTGCTCAGCGAAACACTGTTTGAGGTGTAGCTATGATGACTGTTAGACAATTGATCGCATTTTTCGTATTATCATGACCGAACCTGGGTATAGGTACAAACATAACTAATAGGCAAGGTGAAGCTCCTGAAGCTGGACATTGTGGATCTTAACACTGCATCGGCATGGCACTTTCTCTACACGATTCAAGGTGTATGTACGGCGTAAACATGACACCACGTAATAAGGACCCTTTCAACCGTCTCGTTCACTTACGTCTTGTCTTCTATGAGTATGGTACATGTAGGCAAATCTGCTGGTGCGCTGCTTTGGCTTGCAGCCTACCGCGCGTAGACCTCCAAGGCCTGACCTCGGACTACGAACATGCAGTCTTTCTGCATCAACAGCAATCTCTTGCCGACCACAACAGTACATTGGACCTCGAACCTGTCAATATGCAGTGCAGCAGCGAGAATAGGATCCGACGTCCGAAACCTCGGTGTTGCGGAGTCGGAAGAGGTCGGGCATAAGACGAGATTGTTGTCATCCGTCGTACGTCTTGGACGTCTTGGCGAAAGCGGGCGGTCGTTGAAGTAGTACATGTAGCTGATTACGGGCCCTCTCAACAACACCTGGGTCAGATCTACTTGTTTCACACTCAACACTTTGCAACCAATTTCGTTAGACCATCAACCACTACATACCTCGACACACCGTCAAGCTACAGTAATCATGTCGTCCGATACTAGCTAGTCGACACTGCATCCCCAGGCCTGCGAGTGCCTACATGACCTGACTCTTCCCCCGTTGCTCCGAATATCCTCTACCTACCTGCATCTTCTAAGACGACTGGCACCTGGGAGAGCGGACGATAAGCTTAACAATCCCTAGGCGGCTGCCAACTCGATCACACATTCCACAACGAGCATGCAGCTCCGACGAGCAGCCCGGATCATCCTAGTTGGTGCGCCGGGAGTAGGCAAGGGCACACAGACCGAGCGCATGCTCAAGAAGTTCCCGCAACTGTCCTCAATCAGCTCTGGCGACCTGCTACGGGAGAATGTGAGGAACCGGACACCATTAGGTATGTTGCAAAACTGCTGGGAAGCACACGATAAGGCGTGCGCTGATGTCGCGTGACCATGTAGGCATCCAAGCCGAGTCGCTCATGTCGCGAGGCCAACTGGTCCCCGACTCGATGATTCTACGCCTGATTCGAAACACCCTCACGACCCGCGGCTGGCTTATGCCCACTGAAGGCGCAAAACCCATCACCCTCAACTCCGTGTCGGCCGATTATGTCCCCTCCAGTCAAGACAACTTCATGACCATGCCCTACACGCAAGACACCGAGTTCGAATACAGCGAAGACCCGGACGCTTCGTTCATACTCGATGGCTTCCCCCGGAATGCAGCGCAAGCGACCCAACTCGACGGGCTCCTGCCGATCAACATGGTAATTCACATCCACACGCCCGCATCCATCATCCTCGACCGAATATGCAATCGCTGGATCCACCCAGCGAGTGGGCGAGTCTACAACACGACCTACAACGCGCCCAAAGTGGCGGGAATCGATGATGTGACAGGCGACAAGCTGGTGCAGCGCGACGACGATAAGCCCGAGGTGTGGCAGGCGCGGCTGCAGTCGTTCGAGGACAACGCGACGCCGCTGCTGGAACATTACGATAAGCTGGGCGTGTTGTGGAAGGTGCAGGGCGACAGCTCGGACGAGATCAGCCCGAAGATCTTCCAAGAGTTCGGCCGGCGGTTCGCGGAATGATGGTGATGTGCTTGATTATCATGTTTGTGGACGAGCATGGCGTATCGGGGCGTTGGATGGATCGTCAGCCTGCGACCCTAGATCTGGAAGCGGCGATGAATGGGATTCTGAGAGGGCATGATTTTGCTTTGCAGGTCTTCCGCTGCAACAAATTGTCTGTTGGCAGTATGTCCGGCTGACGAGATGGGATGCACTTCTGAGGGTAGTCGGCGCAGTTCCAATAGGCGGAGTTTTAATTCACTTATATTTTATGATCCTAGATTGGTCTCACTATCTCAACTGCCCAGACACGTCTCATCGTTCATGTCTTCCTCAGTGCGTACAGAGCTGGTATCCCAGAGGATCTGTATACAAGTAAACCGTGGGCACAACAACACTCCATCAGTCCAGAGCTTACTCTCGCAAACATGACCGAACAAATCGAAATGAGAAACATGCTGAACAAAAACAATACTGCATCAGACGTTCCTCGTCCGAAACTCTGTTGGATCACTGCCGTCTCGACTGAGGTAGGTGTGTGCACTGTAGCGTCATCCACATTGACAGTCGGATATCCACAAGCACAAGACATTGCGGTACACTCACAGACTACAGCATTATCACAAGCGACATATGTGAGGTATGTAAATCCAACTCTCCAATCCTCCGACACCGCACTGTACATCTCCAGCATCATGAGCATGCCCCACGCCCAGCGAGCCAAGCTTTCGTGCACCAGAAACTAGGCCAAACAAGCCTCGGCGCGAAACCCAGTTCTGGGGAATCCGCGTTATCGCCGGTGGTCGGTGGGTGGGCCCAGCCCTCAAAAGCAAGATTCCGCCTCTCAAGCGGGGGAGAGATACATGTATTGTATTGTACTGAGTTCGTGTGCCGCTTTCTCTTGGTGGACGGCGTCATTATCGGTTGAAGCGGATGGGCGTACGGTGCTGTATTGAATGCTGAGATGGGGTCCATGTCATGTCACCGCAGTGCTGTGCGGTGCTGGGAAAAAAAGTGATGTTGAACTGTGGTGCTGTACTGCTGAGTTGATCCCAAGGTACGAGAGGATGATACTTAGATGCTGTACATGATTGTCTAGGAAGATAAGGCAATATTGTACAGCATCTCACAGTAGATCCAGTGGACATACAGAACATAAGTGCTGTTAACTGCACACATCATCCATGACGCTGACAAAGACGGCGAGGTTCCCTCCACCACCAATGACAAGACCGTGAAGACATGAACTTACCTACTCTTCATACGCCGCCATCCGATAATGACAGCCTCGTCGGCTTGTTCGGTGCAACAATTTGTGTTAAAATACTGATCCAGTATTGGTACACGTCCGCACGGGAGACGATCCAGGTTTGGTACCCAGCACGAATACTTCTTGGTCTCCGCCCGCAATTTATCGCCACCCGCCCGCTTGAAACTAGAACGACTACACAGATGAACTAGTCGATTGACTGCCACCACCATTATCACACACTTGCGTCGTGCTTCACACACTCTAGTCTCCTTCATCCTCTACACTCCAGTCGCAACGACACGCGGGCGCAGTCTTGATATCCTCCGGCGCTTCCGCTGCCTACCATCGCCTTATCTGTTGTACCGCGCGTTTGTCACCAGCCATAAGCATCTGCCGTCCTTCAGCTGGCCGCACCCTCCGACGACTGGACCTAGCCTTGCCTGTGGTGTTTTCAGCATCTTGCACCCTCTGCTCCCTCCATCTTACGGCATATCTGGATCGTGCAGGCTGTTCACAATTTCATCCGGCACCACCAGATCATTGGAAATCTAATTCGCGCATCTGACGGACATTTGGCCGACTGCGAGCCTTGCGCGGGACATATGAGTGGGTACATCACGAGCAGTGCATACTCCTCCGAATCTCGCCAGTGAAGGCGACTGCGCTCGCGCTCTCGAACGAAACCATCGCTCATCGCGCAATCATGTCATCTACAGTCATACCATCCACGGCTGTGACATCTGCCCCAGCCGCAACATCATCTGGCGCAAGTAGCAGTAATGGCCCAACCAGCTCGCCTCTGCTGTTCTTCGTTGCATTGGGATTTGGAGTGGTGTTTACAAATCTATGGTTGGTAGTTCCTTTCGCGCATGCGCATGGGATAGCTTATTGACACGAAACTGCAGGATCATCGTAGGAGTCAAGTATTGCTTCCGATATAACCAACGCAACCGACAAGCACGAGCCCTTGGCGAGAATGGCGAGCCTATCGATCTGGCCAACATGCCGCGACCGCAACGACGACGGCGGGAGAAGAAGCTCATGTCAATGGAGGAAGTAAATGAACGGTTTCCCCTCACAAAATACAAGGCGTGGATGTCATCGCGCGAGGCGCAGGGATTGCCGGCTGTTGGTGGAGTTACGGCGCCACCGAGTCGAGCGGCAAGCATACGAGATGGACTGGTCGCAGGAGAGGAGGATCGAGATACAGCTGATGGATCGGCACAACCGCCCACGGTGCTGAGTATCGCGCAAAAAGATCACGCACACGCCATGGCGGCCGAAGTCCCTCACACCGAGTACTACGCCTCAGCGTCGTCTAGCGAGAAGGTGCCGGAGAAGATGGTGATTGAGCGCACGAACACCGCCGAATCCGCTCTCACCCTCAACCCCCGGAGCAATTCGGTGGGCACAATCGACGAAGAAGACGAGGAGGATGACCCTATCCGCACTGCCGCCGCACCAGAGATGCTCTCCGCGCCCGGCGACTCCTGCGCTATCTGTATCGACACGCTCGAAGACGAGGACGACGTGCGCGGACTGACCTGCGGCCACGCCTTCCATGCCGCCTGCGTCGACCCCTGGCTGACCAGCCGTCGCGCCTGCTGTCCCCTCTGCAAAGCCGACTACTACGTTCCCAAGACACGAACTGACGGCGAAGATGCGGCGACAGGTCGCCGGAGTCAACGCAACCGATTGCCCGCCGAACCGCCTCAGACCTGGAGAGGAACACCCGGCCGCTTCGCCATGCGTCCCAATCTCTCATTCGCAGGCCCGCGATTCTTCTCAGGTCGCACCACGACTACTACTCCACAACAACCGGCGCCACCGAGCAGAACAGACGATAATCCAGTCTCGGCTCCCAGCAACAATGACGGCTTTCTATCACGCATGCGCATGCCCTCACTACCTTTTGGCCGTCGCCAAACTACATCGAGCGGCGCCCACGGTCCGGTGGAGCAGACGAGACCCGGTGATCTTGAGGCCGGGACGATACGATGATGATATGATGACTTCTATGCTATTGCGATTTCTGGCCAAATGCAACTTCTTTTTTCACCTTGCAAGCGTCTTCCTTCCCAATTGTTGACCAGCCCACAATCTTTGAGATGGTATGATGCCAGCACTCTGAAATATTCTGCAGACGTGGTGCTTATAAGGCATAGGTACAGGTACTTTCCATGTAGCCTACTTGATATCATGTACGATGGATCATGCTTTCATGATTGTAACCTTATTGACGGTACGAATGCATTTGCGTATACCTCCTCCTTCCCAGATGTACCAAATGTTGTCCTTTGTGATGCTACATGTTATCTGCAAAGACCCATCCTAAGTGAAGCCCTTCATCCATGTCTTCAAATAGGTATGTAGTCGGAGCATTGCTCGCCGATGGAATCCACGTGGGAACGGCACTCTGAGCTGGCTTTGAAATCCTTCCGCTCCGTCGGCCGACTTCATGTCGCCGAGTCCTCGCTTTCGCTATATCCGCTAAGCTTGATGAGCACGCTGCTGGTGGAGTAAAGGCTGAGCATTCACTGATAACAAAAGTCGAGAAAATGTATACATAAGACTCTCGGATCTCGACTCTTGGTAGGTTCCATTGATCTGGTTATCTACATTATCGTCGTGGTGTTGAACATCCAATTGGTGACGGATTTCCAGTCTTGCTTGAGCTTGGTCACAAAAGACAACCTACATACCTTATACTTCACCAAATCACATTATTAAAACCACCACCATGGCACGCTCCGTCCTGATCACCGGCTGCTCCGACGGCGGCCTCGGCGCCGCTCTGGCGCTGGCCTTCCAAGACGCCGGATTCCGCGTCATCGCCACCGCGCGCAACCCCAGCAAGATGTCCGCCATGAAAGCGCGCAACATCGAAACCGTGCAGCTCGACGTACTCTCCGACGCCTCGATCCGCGCCGCCGCCAGCGAGGTCTCGACGCTGCTCGACGGCCGGCTGGACGTGCTGGTCAACAACGCCGGCGGCGGGTACTCGATGCCGGTGCTCGACATCGACGTCGCCGAGATGCGCAAGCTCTTCGACCTCAACGTCTTCAGCGTGATCCCCATGACGCGGCATTTCTTCCCGCTGCTGCGCGCCTCGACCTACGGCGCCGTCGTCGCCAACAACACCTCCATCGCTGGCCTTCTGCCTATCCCTGTCCAGGGAGCGTACAATGCCTCCAAAGCCGCGCTGTCCCTGCTGACGCAGAACATGCGTCTGGAAATGCAGCCGTTTGGGATCAAAGTCGTCGACCTCAAGACCGGTGCCGTGAAGACGAACTTCTTCGTCAACGTCACTGGCAGCGCGACGGGTGGCCCCCACCTGCCTGCCGACTCGCCGTATCTGCTCGCCAAGGACGAGCTCGAGAGTCGCATGGCGGGTGAGGGTATCATGGAGAGCGCAACGAATTCCGACGTTTGGGCACGCGACGTCGTCGCCAAGCTCACCCGCAAGAGCCCGCCGTTGCTCATCTGGAGCGGCGGAACAGCATTCACCGCGTGGTTGGCGAGCTTCCTCCCCGTGTGGCTGCTGGACAGCCAGTTGAAGGACTTGATGGGGATCAACTTGTTTGCGAAGCGGCTCAGGGCGGAGCAGGCTGGGGTCAAGCGGGCTTGAAGATTGGTCGGTTAGTCCTATGCGAAGTGGTGGAGGGGATGTTTGGTTCAAGATGGAGCGTGTTACGATGAGTCTGTCACGATGTTGTCCTGGGGCATTGGGCTGGCAGTGCTTTCAAGCCATGGGAGGCTTGCATGTTGCGAGAGGATGACCAATGAAGTATGATTGCATGTTTCTGTGGTTCATGATCTGACGTACATCTCGCGTGTACCCTTGGGGCATAACGATTTCTTTCTGGGCGGGAGTATCTTGATGTATCAATTGTCCATATTACGAGTGGAAGAAGATATATGCTCATGTAAATCACACACATTGCAGTCCGTGTATAAAATAACATTGATTTGATTTGACGTACAGAGCGTTCATTTCTATACAGAAGCCAACCAACACGTCTTCATACCTCGCCTGAACGCCACAGCAAATAAAAGTGCATTCCGTCTACTCCAGTCTTCACACCTCTCATGACCGCTTCACTGGCCCACTGACACCCGCACCAATGACAGACGGTAGTTCTTGTCCGCCCATCTCCACCAACTGGCCGACTGCGAACATGATCGTAAAGACCAACCCCACCGTGAACAGCGCAATCAGCCAGAACTGCGTGCTGATGTCCTTCTTCTGGCACGCCGGTCCTCCCCACCGTGTGGTGACTGTCTTCCCGTCCTCGTTCTCGGTGACCTGATCGACGCACTGGCAGGCATAGCACTCTCGGGCCGACGAGCTCGTGGACTGATCGGTGTATTTGTGGAAGCATCGGCCGTGGCCGCTGCAGTTGCGTGTCATGCTCTCACATAGTGACTCGGAGGAGAAACAGGCGGGCAGGATGCCCTCGACACGTTTGGACGACGAGTTGGCGAGAGCGGACAGAGCAGGGTTCGCTGATTGATGGATGGAAGCGATAGGGTCAAGCTCGAGAGGTGCCTCGAATGGCTGCTCACGCTTGCGGAGAGGGGATTGTGCGCCAGGCATCTCGTACGTGCCCCAGCTTCCTTCAGTCACATCTTTGGCAGAGTCGGAGGAATAGATGATGGTAGCAGCCTTGCGAGCCTCTGGCTTCGATGCAAAGAAGTTGGCGAGACCCTCTGCGGATTGGAAGACGCCAACGTAATGAGTTCCTGTGTGTTGTATGCCCTTGTTAAGGCCATCGGATAATAGACTTGCATATGCGGCGGGATTGGCTTGCTTGACGAGGTCGAGATATAGTTCTCGTGTCGAGCTGGAGCTGGGTGATGAGTTGACTTCGAAGACTGGTATATTATGTTAGTACAGCTCTATCGATTGGTGCAATATCAGTGTTGCGCACCTTCCCCGTCTCCTGAAACAGGCGCTTCTCCTTCAACCAGGAAGAAGGCTTCTACGTTTTCGTGCTGCTTCGCTCCAAACAGCGATATCCGTCGGCCAAGGGCATTGATTGCGTCAATCGCATCGCTGCTCTTCAGATCGGCACTGTGGTATGCTTCCACCCCTAATCGATGCGCGAGCACGACTCTTGCTGCGACCGGATCTAGCGAAGCGGGATGCGCTCGGTGTGTGGGTGGGTGTGAGACGACGTGTACTGCGGCGGAAGCAAACCAGCACAATGCTGGCAGCACGAATGCCGGGCTGCTCAATTTCATGGCGATGGATGTGGTTGTATTGCTGCGTCAACGGGGCTGCAGACGTATTGTGTGAAGCTGCTCTGTGAAGCTCTAGTCCATGTCGTCGTCGTTGCCACGACTTTCCCGTATCGGATCGCCGGCGCTCTACCTTCCGTCACCCACGCCCATCCATGTGTTTCCACCAGACATGACGAACTACATGTATTATAGATTCAGGCACCTACCACTTTTTATATTACATCGACCCTTCACGTTGAATCAGGAACCAACTTGTGCCGGCGACTCGTTCTGATCGGCGCCGCGTGTATCTACATGTGTTGTCTTGAGCGACTGCCTGCATGCCAGTCATGTGTCGCCTCCCTCGAGCCTTCCCGGTAGATCGCCTACGCATAATACCACGCCACACCACTCGCAGTGTGCGTCGCAACATAAGTACTCGCCGAAACTACACAGCATCACATTCAGAACTGAGACCGGTCCGCTTAAAGAAGCCTGGCTGGAACTATCGTCGGACTGCGACATATGCGCTGTATGCTGGAGCCGGGTATGCTTACCTGAATGTCCTGTCGAGGTTTATTGGGATCGAGTTCTTGGATGAGGAGGAGGTAGAAGAGGAAGGGAATAAGCAAGATGGGCAGAAGGATGAAGAGGTATCGGAGGATGGACCACCCTATTACGCCGAAGAGGATAGCCTCTTTGTCCCCATGACCTGGTCGAAGAAGCTACCTCGATCATGGTACCGTGGGTCCGATCCGGAATGGCAAGAGTTTGTCAAATTCGCCAAGGATAAACCACGGCAAAAACGTATCAACGATGAGCTGGTGCAGCTGGTGCTGACAGGCGCAAAGAAGCATCCGCTCATTACACGCCAGCTCGGCACTGAGCCCAAGGTTGGGAAGTTCTGGTTGGATACATCTTTTCCAGATGGACCACCTCAAGAATATGAGAGAAGTGGGATCGAAATTGGCGATGATTTCATCGCATGGAGCCAGCAGAAGTTAAATCAAGAAGAGCAGTGGCGACTACAACGAGCCTTGTGGCCGCAAGCTGCCTTCGATTCGGTATGGGCCATGTCCAAAGTGTCCTTGGGGATGAACTACCGGCGCTTCAAGCGGGCGTTAGGCTGGGAGGACGATGCAGATCCTGCGCATCCTGAAGAACGGTTCAAGCAAGCGATCGAAATGATGCAGAAACACCAACAGTGGTCTCAAGGAAAAGGCTCAGTGGATACTCAAGCATCTGGCACAGATATGTCAAACACCCAAGCGCCAGCACGCAACCCCGCCCACACATCAGATCAAGATAAGAAGATCCCTCTGCCTTTCGGTCTTTCCATTCCTAATCTTCTTGGGAATGGACAAGAATCTGAAAATCCTCCCGTGGCCTTGCACGTGTTCCGCGCTACATTGACCAAGTCATGGAATCCCAAGCGCGGAGAGCCACCACGAGGCACGTTTGTCGTGCAGGGCCTGGTTGAGATTCGAGGCAGTCAGGGTCGCTTCATGCTGGACGTGCAGAGTTGCTATGACCCTGCACAGAGCAAGTTTGTGGCCGTCAATGCTGCGGTTCGGAGCTACAAGAAGTGGAAACAAGCGCCGAAAGGGGGACCGTGAGAATTAAACTTGGAATTCTATCTTTTGTTGCTTTTTTGTTGAGCGTTCGAGCGAATTGGTGATGGAGACTCCTGGGCAGTGGCGTGGAGTTCGGGATGAAAGTTTGGTATCCTACATCCCTCTTATTCTTGCATAGCGTAGCATGGCAACTGGGAACAGACGAGAATGCGTTCTGGCCTTTCATGAGCAGCGGTTGCATATGCGTATGCCAAACCACAGAAATATGACATTCTTACACTCATATCATGATCCAGCGGACCCGTCAACCGTACTTCATATCATACAGTAAAACCCATGCGTTTCGTGGCCTCAGCCCGCCATGTCTATGCTCTCATGCCGGACGTAAAACTTGATTAAATTTCATAATTTAGCAAAAGTTCGACCAAGTCACATGACACTAAGCAGCTTTAGCTCACTTGGGAGAGCGCCAGACTGAAGTTTCACTTCGGTCCACTAAGCACCTGTGCGGTATCTGGAGGTACTGTGTTCGATCCACAGAAGCTGCATTGTTCGTGTCTTTTTGCCCTTCGGGCTGGTCTTTTGTCCTTGTTGAGCCGCAGTCATGATTTAGGGATGTGCTTTTGCCAAGGATGAAACAGGCTATCGGGAAGGGCCATTTGAACAGTAGACGTGAGAAGGGAATTGTGCTTGATATTTGAGAGTATACATGTATTTCCTGTCATTATTCATCCTACGTGCATAGTGCCATAAATCACTCCGGATCCTGCTGATTGCCTCCATCTCGCTCCGCTTGCGAGCCACGCTCATCCTCGCGGATCTTGCGTTCGGCTTTATCCCAGCTCCGGCCACGGTCATACTGTTTCTGATCTAGTTTCTTCATCATCTTCTGACCTGGGATCAGCACTGCGCGATCGATTGCCAATGGCAAGATACGATGACGGCCTCGCAACATGACGGTTAGCAGAATCAGCTTGGAGAGGACTTTCCACGCGCCAGAGAAGGAGTAATCATCGTAGGGCACTCCGAGGGACAAGCCGACGGTACCGTATGCTGAGACGACTTCGAACAGGATACTGAAGAGCGTGAAGGTCGTGTTCGTGGCGGGATTTATGAGTGGGCCGTGCTCGATGATGGAGATGAGGAAGACGGCCAGGAGAAGCCACCAGAGGTCATAGGCTAATTGTTTCTTGATGTGAGTCTAGAGAGGAAGGTCAGTATGTAACGGTGATGTGCTTTGATTCTTGCTGGAAGGACTGACTCCAATCTGCGACTTGGGTGCGTGGCGTTCGCGCTGGGCTCTAGATCCGTGTTTGGAGGAGTCATCTTGGCCCAACGATCGCTCTTCGTATATATTCGTTTCGCGGAGTGAGAGGATGACCGGGTAAGCGGAGATGTACATGGTCACCATGTAGAAGAACTGCAGGGAGGGCGCGATG
Organism: Microcyclospora tardicrescens; assembly: GCA_003012245.1. NCBI lineage: Eukaryota > Fungi > Ascomycota > Dothideomycetes > Capnodiales > Microcyclospora > Microcyclospora tardicrescens. Next base: position 254,171 of record PXOE01000035.1, read on the forward strand.
TTGCTCAGGGTGATGATGTAGAAACCGGAGGAACGGACTCCGAGAGCTTGAAACAAGCCGTCCATCGTACGTTGACCACCAGGGTAGCTTGGGTCAACGGCGGATTGGTTGATGTCGAGGAGTAAGAAGAAGAGCCAAGCCAGGATGGTGATAGCGACCTGTGCAGCAAACAGTAGCCAGGTATTCTTGCTGGGGAAGAGAAGTAGGTAGCATCGACGAGGATGGTGGAGCAGGAAGCTAAGAGAGTGATGAAGCTCTGTGTTCTTGCGCACACATTTCGATAACGTCCAGATCGTGAGGCGAAGAAACACGGGGTAAAGTGTGTTACCACCAAGAATTGCTGCGCCAACAACGATCAAGACGAGATAGTTGCGTTGGAAAGCTACAAGCAGTGATTAGCAGGTTCATCCAACCACGCATACTTGCTTGCCAATCGACAAGGGGCATAAGATATTGGGTGGCTTACGGATCATGCTACTGTTCATGAGATCGAGTCCAGAGTTCGTGTATCCCGATACTGATACGAACACTGCCCACCACACAGGATCGAGGTCTCCTGGCTGACTGGTGCGGATGACATCGGCTGCATTGCTGTGCGCTGCATATGGTGTCAAGATGACCATAATGATGAACAGCCAGAATGCAGTATAGGCTGGTAGCAGCCATGTGAGGACTTTCAGAGCCCGATACTCGATGCCGCCGAGCTCATTTTCCTGCTCAGCGCTGAGTGATGTGAAACGGCCCTACCCAAGTCAACAATTGCGCGTGGCGTACCAATGCTATCTTTACCTTATGATCCAGCTCTGGCGAAAAGGATAGGTACTGGTGCTTCGGGGCAGATCTGTTCTGACCACGCTTGGCGTGGTCGCGCTGACCGGTAAACATGTAGTTCGCCACACTCCACGGGGCAGGAAATGAACCATAGCCGGCCATGTGAGCAAAGATCTGTTGTGTTGGCTCATGGTAAGACTGGTTCGATTGTGAATTGGATAGCTCCTCCGTAACATTCTCAGACTGATGAGGCGAGCAACGTTCCTTCTCGATGTCTTCCGCAATATGGCGTCCAGCATCAGACTCCTGGATGAGATGGCTCATTTTCCTGCTGAAGTAGTAGCGCCTGACAATGACCACGGAGATGGTGACCAGGGTCAGATCGCCCATCATCATGAGAACGTATAACACAGACTGCTGAAAGCCATTGAGGCTACCAAGATTGACGGACGTAAGACTGCGTGTCGCTGTTCAGCATCTATCTCAAGGTTTTGGGGGTTGGAGTGGACGAACCCGACATTGCACATGGCGCTGGTACAGAGGTACAGCGCATCCACGTACAGCACATGGTAGCCAGCGGTGCTACTGCCATACAGGATGCCAGAGCTAACTATGATTGTGAGTATGAAGTACAGGAGATGGATGCGATAGAAGTTGAGGTGACAGAAGCCGTTTCGCAGCTCTGCCCATACACGGCGTGGACGGAGCTGAGCACGGCTGGCCATGAGCACTACCTATTGAGGTCCTCGACGTTGATTCAGAGCTTCATGGCGGTGGAGGACGTGTAGGCGACCAAGATCGCTTATAGCATAGAGCATTCGATGCCTATCTACATCCGTAGAAGTGTTATTGATCACCGATCTGGCGATAAGCCGAAAAGAAGCAGGATACAGTAGCGCTGTAGGGTCGATGTGATCATAGTGATCACCAGCTACTTAGTCACCTCAATTTGGTACTGAAATACTCGATTACTTAGAGTCCTACCTTTGAGGTCCCAAGGAGAATAAAGATACCCGTTGTAATGACTTGTGCTATATCAAAGTCTAACTACCAATGTACGAAGGGTAGGATTGGAATCAAGGTTACGGGTTTTGCCAGGCCCTGCTGACACTGGCATCTCCACGATCTCAATGTGCGATAGAATACCTATCGATAATCTGATGCCGATGCCAGGAAGGTTTCTGAAAGCAATACAATAGATGATGTAGACAGCTACCAGCTTATGGCGCTACGTGTACTGCGTTACGAACCAGGAAGGAAAACGCTCGAATACGAATGAAGTCGTTGTACTAGGATTGTGCGCTGCGACGCTAGTGGCTGTGGCAGATGAAGATGCGCAGCACAACAGCTGTCAGCACCATCCCTCAAGATCAAACTTTCCATTGCTGACGCCAAGATTCAACACGCGAAGACTCCTTTCTGCTTCCGAAATCTGATGGAGATTCAGTCGGAGTGATACATCTTGACCCACGAAAGTGGATGCCACGCAGCAGATATCTTAATCGCGCCGACCCAAACCTGCGAGGAGATTCAAGGGACTTCCCGAAGACTGTACGCCGCAGGACGCCATATAAGCTGACTATGCCTCTGGAATGGACCGCATCAAATGGCCGATCATAGCAGGCTTCATCGCTGGCATTATTCAGCTTACAAGGATAACGCCGACAACCTTCGCTTTTGATAAGCCTGTGCATACAGCTATCCTGCTTTCATTGACCCTCGCGGCCACGATATTTCTTGGAAGTACAGTATTGCTAAGATGTAGCAGCAACCTGGAACGGAGTCAAGGAACTCAAGACTATGCTGCGCTACCCTTGGAGGATCGAGGACGGTCACTGTCGATTGGAGAAGCTGCGCCTGGTGGCGTCGATACTCTCTATCGTGCTCCTAGCTTACCGAAACTGAGGACACCGTTTCTCAATCTCGTGGTTGCAGGAACTATCCGGGTCTTACTTTGGAGACAAATTCTTGCCAATTGGCAATGTACAACATCAGATTGGACGCCTCTACTACCACTGGCTTGTACTGTACTTGACTTTCGGCTGAAAGGGCGCCACGATCAAGAGTCCAGTCACGAGGATGATCTGGACACGAGCATATACGATGCGTTCATTTACAATGTTTTGAAGTCGAAATACAGCCCTCTCCTGACAACATCACTTCTCGGGTTTGGTGGCATGCTGGCCATGTCACTCACCAGCAATCCTGCATCGACATACATCTGCGCGACATCTTTATATCTCCATTGGCTTACGCCCCTGCTACAGCTCGTCGGTTTCTGGCTGGATACGATCATCGTCACTTCTATAGGACATCTGTTGTATCAGCAAGACCGTCGGAAGATCCAAAATTCTGCGCTCAAACTACAGTCGATAGGATGGGCACTCTTGGTAAGTCTGTCATATTGGTTCTCAGCCATGATCGCATCTAACAGATCACCAGTTGTTGTCCACGGCTCTGATGGTCATCTTATCACTATGGTGCATCGTCATCTCTGGCGACCGCAAGTGGGTCCTCGCTATCGACAACATATACCTTCGAAGCACTATGAAACTTAATCTTCTGTTTGTTTTCACCGCTCTTTGTGGTTTGATTATGGTAAGCTCTCCGGATGAAAGCTACACCCTGGTCGACAAAGCAGCTAATTCGCGGTCTAGGTACATCGCTACGGTGTCATTACCACACTTATTATTGCAACATTCATTGCCATATCAAGCACCACGACAGCTTACGCGTGGTCTACCTCGCATCCATTCCCACCTGCTTCAATTGGTCTTCGCCTCGTTGCAATCGGCCTTACGGCTTTTGGAGTTTCGTTCTGTTTTCACGTGGAGTCTGCTTCCGTGCAGCGCTCATCACATGCTGCACAACACGCGCTTTTCCACCGGGTGCCAGTGTGGTTCAATCTTTGTTTGATTGGCCTAGTTTGCGTACGACTGGCCTTGTGGGCCTCTCAAACCAATACGGTCCACTATCATCCTATTGATCTTCTGCTATACGAAGCGCAACTTTCGCATGATCTTTACAGAAATTCAAGTACAACAGGCCACACGCTTGCCGATGCCTCCGAGCAATACCGGAAGAGGTATAATCGACACCCCCCTCCGGGCTTTCAGCATTGGTACAACTACGCAACTGCGCGAAGTTCGGTCATAATCGACAATTTTGATGGTCTAAATCAGGACTTGCTTCCTTTCCGTACTCTGTCGCCGGAAGAGCTACGGCAGCGGACGTGGACTATCATATCAAATCCCTGGCACGAGGCTGGTGGTATCATCATCAGGAATGGAGAAGCTTCCATTAGCCCGTATGTTCCAGGCACTCATGCATGGATGCTACAAGGCGTGATAGACATGATCAGCAATTTTGTGAAATGGCTTCCAGACATGGACATAGCATTCAACCTGAACGACGAGTGTAGGGTGGCTGTACCCTTCGAACAAGCTGCCGAATGGCAGGATCGAGAAGACGGTAGTCTACAGCCAAAGCCGAAAAATGGCTACAGCCAAGGCCGAGCGGAGACCTGGAGACCTATTCCCGATCCTGCGAACGAGGAACGTATCATGGAGGATTTGTCCTTCGCAAGAACGTTCTACAGCTACGGTAGCGTTGGGTGTCCTCCTACGAGTCCAGCGCGCACTACCCGAGTATGGGATGTAAGCGCTCTATGTACTGATTGCACAGCTCCACATTCACTGGGTGGCTTCCTCGCGAACTGGACACTAGCGGCAGATGTCTGCCATCAGCCGGATCTAGCTAACCTTCATGGGTTGTATCTCTCACCGGCAGCCTTCAAAGGCTCCCACGAGCTGCTACCCATTTTCTCACAATCCAAGGTGCATGGTTTCAATGATATTCTGTACCCGTCACCCTGGAATTATATCGGAAAGGCTACGTACACACCGTCGGAAGATCATTCAGATGTGCCTTTCGAGGACAAGGAGAATACTCTTTTCTGGCGTGGTGGAACTTCGGAGGGCGTCTCCTCCGGTTATGGTCAGTGGAAGGGTATGACACGACAACGATTCATACATTCCATCCACACGGTCGCCAATTCATCGACCCGGCATCCGCTCTTGTTGCCAGATCAGGAAAAGGACGGCAAACAGCTCCTCACCTACGCGAATGTACCGTCCCATCAGATCAGCAAGCTGGTATCCGCCGATGTCCAGTTAGTGGACAAGATCGAACGCTGCGGAGGGGGCGACTGCGTGACTGAGACAGCCGAGTTCAAGCCGTTCGCTGAGGGTGTGGACTTCCAAGCCCAATGGAAGTATAAATACCTGCTTGACCTGGATGGGGCAGGATTCTCCGGACGCTTCTTACCCTTCCTTCAATCCAAGTCTCTCCCTTTCAAAGCCGCGTTGTTCCGCGAATGGTGGGATGATCGCGTCACGCCCTGGCATCACTTCGTGCCGCTCGACCTGCGCGGTCATGGCTTCTGGGCGACGCTGCTATACTTCGCCGGGGTAGATGGGAAGCTGAACGGGAAGAATGTCCAGATCGAGGGGCATCAACACGAAGCGGAGTTCATCGCGCAACGAGGGAGGAACTGGGCCAACTTGGTGCTGAGGAAGGAGGATATGGAGATCTACATGTTCAGGTTGCTGTTGGAGTGGGGTCGTATGACGGATGATCGCCGGGATGAGATTGGATATGATGGTTAGGGGTTGAGATTCGTATTGTAAGTACGCATAACCTGCTAGCAAGCTATTTTTATGTTCTCAAGCTGCTGAATTGCCTATTAACCATCACCATATACTGGGTTTCTGTCGGAGGCTGCATGGCGTCACCCGTAGGTATTGACAACTGTTATTCACTGAACTGGAGATGGGAGCAAGCTGTCACATGCCAATCTCTTCGGAGTGACTGGTGTCATGTACTGTCGCACTTGCTCTTGCAGTGACACGTGCATGCCTTTACTGCGCGCGACGCATGTCAAACAACACTTCTTTTCACGTACACATTCATTTTCTTCACAGCCACCAACCTTCTGACAAGAGCAGAACACCCAGACTTCAGCCGATCATTCACCCTCGAGGCCTGAACTTTCAGCTAGTCAATGACGCACGGCTTGAGTATCGAACGTCCTGCTCCTCAACAATATGGCGGATGAAGACGAAAACGTGCAAAGTGGTGATTCAAGCAGTGGGTCAGCTTCGCGTTCAGACCCGCAAAGGTTGATAACAGACTGGTTGCAACGAAATCCTGCCACCGCCACGAAACCCCGATACAAGGCTTCCAGCACCGTTGACCAGGACGAACAGAACCCGAGGAAGTGCCCCTATTGTCACGGATTCAGGTGTCCTTCTTGGTACATGCGCAGAGTTGTCGACGATGACACTTCACCGATAAACCCAGATTATTCTCGAAAGGCTTCGGATGAGCAAAAGTCACTCAACGACCATTTGGTAAACATGCAAGCTTGCGCTAGTCACGATTCGGACGCAAAATATAGTCAGGGAACTGCACAGACGACGTGTCTGGATTCGTCGCTTGACAACCTCCAAAGCCAGAAGGTGTTCAGGTTCTTCGATCTTCCCACAGAGCTTCGTGCTCTGGTATATGGCCTCATCGAGCATCAGTGGGAATCACAAGACTCAGGAAGATTCATTTTGGATGGCGATGAGCAGGGCTGGCGGATACGCTACCGCCTCTCCACTCCTCTGCTCGTCAGCAAAACGTTCAGTGAAGAGTTCAGATACTATCGAGGTCCCAAGTATCCACTTCTGGTCGTGGAGATTCAACTTTCTTTTTGGGACCCACGAAAAGAGCACATCCATCGCTTGATGAGCTCGCTAAGTGATACTCGTCATCTCGAGTTCAGGTTTATCATTGAAAAGCCCATCCACCGTACGTGGTTGCTATGTGGTACCCCATCCCGCTTTGAATCTATGGACGACCTTATACTTGCACAAGTGTTACTCATCCGTCATCTGCAATCAATGCCCGACTTGTTGACTGTCAGCCTCAAAATCGGCTTCGCTTGCAGGTCTGACAATTCCTCTCAGCGGGAATTGGTTCGGGACAGCTTGCCGCACGACTTTTAAGGTATGCATAACGCCGTTACGGGTTTGATGATAGCTGTGGGTCGTCTACGTCCGCTCGACCGTCTGGACCTTTACGAGTGGCATTTGCAAACCTCTCGTAGTGTTGCAACAGCCATTTCCACCAGACGAAGCGAAGTCGCTAGCTGCAATGAAAAGGCCGCGATCCTTAAGTATCGTGGACACAGCAGTCCTGAAGGAGTTCCCTCAGCATATCGATATTTAGACTTTGACGATCCCACGACGTCCACACTTCGAAGCACCTGGGACAAGCGACGAGGTTGGCGCAGCTACCGTGGACAGCAGGAGCCGGAGAGCATAGATGATATCCCGTTCTATCGAAAATACGTGTATGGCAAAAATACCTACTGGGGCGAGTACTGGCGATTCCCCCACTTTCTCTACGGTCGTGGCAAGAACATTCATCCCAACAACTACAAAAATTGTACTGCATCAGGTCTGCAATACCTCGTGCTAAGATCAGGACTTACAGATCCCTATCCTCAAGGTCTGACATTGAAGTGGTTCTATTGGGAAGTGGTGCTCAAGGAAGGAAGTAAGGTACACCGGTGTTGACACGTACAGACCTCCGGGTGTCGAGATCCTGTATCATACATAGGTCAGGTAGTCACAGAAAGAGCCCGCCGTGGGATTTCGTGGTGCTCTGTATCGCGTGAGTGGCTACGATGACGGGTGGGGTTGGGTTAGATGTCTTGCCACTGGAACTCTGCGCAAGGGCCTTGGAACCAATTCAGGGTAAGTGACTTCTTTGCATGTCGGAAGGCAGATCGAGTAAGATTAGACCTATCAAGTTTGTAACCGCTGCCAGCTCGTTCTGGGTCTGTGATACATCTTACATTCAGAAGATATCATGTTGTGGCGCCACGGCAGCAGTCCAGCACTGTAAACGTCGTTTTGGATGATTTCGTGTCTTCACGGCGCAGCAGTACTTCCTGAACCTCGCAGTCCTGGCCGCTGAAGCAGTGTTCTGTTGCTCCAGACAAGGTGGTTCGGTCGGCTGGTTGTTGAGAAACGGATCTGCTCATGCCGTTGCACACCGCTGCTTCGGGCCCAAGTGTTCCACAAGGCCGTCCAGGCGTCAGACTTCATCCATCGACTGTCAGCTTGCTTTCCTGAGAACCCTGATTGTTTCACGTCTTCTACAGCGTTCATCATAACTCTAGCGATGGATACCTTTGCTCTTCTCATGGATGGACGTTGCAGTCCAAAAGAATGGTTGACTGGTCGGCGGGACCTCCCGATGTCGCCAGTGACTGACACCAATGCTTTCTCAGCCGCTACGACAGAAATGAAATCAAGGTCAACATTCCAGGAAATGAGGTGAACCACCCACGACTTCCATGCGTCCTCAAGTGCGCTCCTCCGAAGATGAGACAGTCTTTCTACTGCACGGAGGAGAGACTCCAGTCAGGTCGAGGTGGTTCAGTCTCACCTCAACGATAACAAAGGGCATCTGGGGCCCACCCTCTCTGGAACGCTCCTTGCTCATCAAACTGGACTTGACCGTGCTTATCTACTTCTCGATCATCTGGTTCCTATTCGGGGTCAATCGCGCAAGCTATAGCACGGCGTACATCTCGGGCATGAAGGACGACCTGCATTTCCACGGCAAAGATTACAATTATATGAACACCATCTATCTGATCACCTACGCCATTTTCCAGATCCCGTCGACATCACTGCTGACGATTGCGCGGCCACGCTATGTCTTCGTCGCGGCCAACACGGCTTGGAGTGTGTTGACGCTGGCGACGTATCGTGTCGACCATGTCTGGCAGGTGTTTGTGCTCAATGCGTTCGAGGGCGCTTTTTCCGCTGTGGCGTAGTATGCGAAGTCCAGTTGCGAATCATTCATATAACAGGAGCTAATGCTGATCAGTGTTGGAGCGCACTTCATCTACGGATCTTGGTATCGATCGACTGAGCTAGGCACTCGAGCGGCCATCTTTTGCGGATTTGGCAATTTAGGCAGTATGGCTGGTGGTTGGATCCAGGCTGCGCTTCTCAAATGGGTATCCGGGAGCAATTCGTCTCTCGAAGCGTGGCGATTGATCTTTATCGTGGTGTCGTGTGCCACCATACCATTTGCGATCTTTGGTATGGTAGTCCCGGAACCAAATACTCTCGAAGATCCTAAAAGACGATCCTGACAACGCTATCTGTACAGGTTGGTTCGTCATCCCTGACCTTCCCGAGCATCGCGCTGCACCTTTCCTCTCCGTGGAGGAGAAAGAGCTGGCCATCACGCGCCTGGGGAAGGTGCAGAAGACTGCATGGGACGCCACGGTCCTCCGCCGTGTGCTCTTCAGCTGGCAATTCTACCTGCTCCCTCTAATCTTCATGCGTAAGCTCTCCAACCCCTTCCTCATGACATTTCCGAGAACACCACTGACCGTCCACCCACAGTTTACTCGCTCGTCGTGCAAGCGCTCGGCAACAACGTGATGCCGCTCTGGCTCGCCTCCCGCGGCTACAGCCTGGCGCAGCAGAACACGCTGCCCACACTGACGCACGCCACGGGCATCCTGGCGACCTTCGCATACTGCGGCGTCTCGGACCGGCTAGGCTCGCGCTGGCAAGCCTCGCTGTGCATCGGGGTGACCTTCATCGTCTGCAGCGCCGTCCTCGCCGCCACCCCGTCCGCGGACGCCTGGTACTTCGCCGCCTTCTACCTGCTCGGCACGACGTACGCGCCACAAGCACTGTGGTATTCCTGGATGGCAGAGCTGACGGGCCATGATCTGCAATTGCGCGCGCTGACCACCGGGTTCATGAACTCGTTTGACTTCGCCTTCGTCACGTGGTGGCCGCTGGTGTTCTACCCCGTGACGGACGCGCCGGACTTTCGTCGCGGCTATCTGGCGAGTCTGGGCGCGGGGCTGCTGAGCGTGCCGGTCATTGGGGTCATCGCACTGCTGGAGAGAAAGGGCCGGGAGAAAGGGGAGATTGGACGGGCGCCGGTGTTGGCTGGAGATGATGGGAGTGTGGAGGGGGACGTTGATGGGCAAGATGTTGCGATCTCGAGCGGTCTCATGGCTGCGCCTGTAGGATGATAGAACAATGCATATGAATGATACTATACGTTAAATTAATGCAATACCAAAACCGCTCGAGTCCATGCCCAGTTGAATAACTTTTCCACCCGACCGCTTTTCGAAATAATGCCAGATGAGTCGCAGGAGTTCCTAGGCTAAACCCCAATGCAAGGAAAAGCCCCATTCTTTGAGCCATATCCCAGTAAAGCTTTTCACAAATCAACCGCCACCAGTACTCCAAGCATGCAATGTCGCAGGACAATCAATCAACGCCAATCATAAAGCCTTGGTTCGTTAAAGGCTGACCCATCCTCTCTCAACAGCTTCCAGGAACATCTCCTCGTCCAACATCTCCCACCCGCCCTCGTCTTTCTCATACACACCGCTGTTGCCGTATGGTCCTTTCGTCGACGGGACCCTCTCGCCGCCACGAGCCGTCCACGACCCATCCGCGCTGATCCGAGCGAGCGCGAAATCTCCATGCACCAACCGCTTGCCGGGCTCGAAGAGGCAGCCGGCGAAGAACATCTCGATCGAGAGTGGGTGACGGAGACGCTGACGCGCATCGATGAGGTGGCGGGCGGCGACGAAAGTTTCGCGGAGCCGCTCGACACGAGATTTGGATGCGACGCTGTTCGAAGACATGCAGTCGCCGCAGAGTGCGGAGAAGCGGACTTGGCATTCTCCGGTCCAGTGGAGTTCGTGGCCAGGGTTGAATAGATCTGCACATAGGTGCGGGACGCTGATTGATAGATCACGCATGCGTGGGAGACTCGCGATGAGAGAGCACATGTGCTCGTCCGGCTCGAGGTTACCGGGAAATGGATGAAAGAAGCCGTCGCTGGAGCGAGGGGAGTGTTCGAGGACCTGTAAGGTGTCGCGCGAGGCTTTAACAAGCGCGAGCATGCCGGCTACCGAGACGGTGGAGATGTTGGTGATGTCGAGACATTCAAGGGTGGTGGCGGTGCGAGCGATGGTGAGCAGATCGCGGTCCGTGATGGGTTTGTGCTGGGTGTTGCCGAAGATCTTGAGGCGTTTGAGAGCGCTGAAGTCGACTCTTGGATCAAGCAGCGGATTGGGTGATGTATCGCTTTCGAGGTCCAGGGCTTGCTCGTATGAGAGCGAGACCGCATGGAGCTCCAGCGAGTGTAGTGGTTTTCCCACACCAATGTCAACGTTGAGCACGTCCACCCAGTCCTCAGCACTTCCTCGACGAAGGATGGTCCATGGCACACTCAGGATCTCCAGTTCGTTGCAGCTGGCGACCACGGATAAAATCAGTCGATCTGTCTCGGCAGTGTGAAATCCGTTGAACCACAGTCGACGGACATGGTTGGTGATCGATGTTGAGCTCGCGAACAATCTCGCGGTATGCTTGAGCGTTCCAAAGGGGTCTCGGTAGACATGTTGGCCGGATGGCTTGTCGATCAGCTCATACAGCGGGTAAGAAGGGCGTCGTAGGCACAAGTTGGCCCAGCGTTCCGAGCCTCGCCACTTACGTTCGAGGACATGTTCGAGGTTATAGGACAATGCCCAGGTGTGCCATGTTTGGCAAACCTGGCGGATGGAGCGTGTAGCATCCCATCGAAGGGACTCAGAACTCAATGGACCGCGGACATATTTACTGAGCTTGGTTTTCTGCAGTGGTGAGATGTGTGCTTCGGTCAGACCATAGGTGAAGCGTTCGCCTTCTGCTTCGTTGGCTTTGGCCGCGAGCAAGAGGATGTCGACTAGAATTTCGTAGGGCAAGACACTGATAGGCATACCGCGAGATGCCGGCGGAGGCAGTCAATGGGAATTGATGTTCTTAGGTAGGTTGACCTTGGAAGTAGTGGTTGGCTGTCGATGCCTTCGCTATCAAGCACTTGCGTGCTCAAGCCACCTAGCACTTCTGAACAGATGCTGTTGCAAAGCTTGCAGAGATGAGGTACGTGTTGAGGAAGAGAGGAGTGAATATGAACAAATATATGCAAAGAAGCAGGACCAACCTTGGAATGTGAGCAGTTATCACACCATTCAGAGCGAGACACGACATGGTCCTTATGTAGGCCATTGACTCCAACCCGGCGGAAGCGCCGCCATCCTGTTGTCCCTCGCATCGGACTCCGCACTGCAAGAAGATCCCCTCTCTTGCAGCAGCGCGACGAGTCCATGCGTAAGACAGGTAGCTTACCAAGTCACCAGCGAAGTTTTTCCTACGTGTCACAACGAACCCGTCATACGAACGAAGCCGGCCGCTCGGTCGGGCAGCGTGATCCGACCGCGAACCGCCAAGGGATCCCAGCAAGTCAGCGTTCGTGCCGTCACGTAAGAGAAGAGACATGTGGACGACGCTGCCAGCAGATCCAGCACCAGCAGCACGTGGACCGAACACGCGCTTTGCTACGGCAGAGGAAGAGGAGAAATGCGCAAAGTGGCAAGTCAGAGAAATTGGCGGCGAGTCAGCAGGTGCGCAGGGCACAGGCGTAGGAGACAGAAAAAGTCGAGCGGATTAGCAAACCATTACCCCCATTTTTCCCCTTTCGAGTCGTGACTTAATAATGAACCAGCCCGGGATGCGTCAGGTTGCTGGAGTTTCCGCTTCGAGTACGAAGAATGACGCGAGACGGGGGCTTGGCGATAAGGTCTGCTGATGGCGCGAGAAATTGAGGAGATGATGTGGTTGATGTTCCTTTTAAGAGAGTTGTGTACAGAGTTTGTTGATGTGCCGACGCTGGATGGGTTGTTAGCCGGATGGCTGATGCTGCAAAGCAAGGCTTGGCGTGAATTGGCTGATCAACATCAGACGAACTTAGTGTACCTCATGGTATGGATCAGAAGTGAACTGTCACATGAGCTACTAAAATCTACCGACAAGTCATGGACCACAGGATTTGCAAAGCAATTTATGCATCGGATTCGCGAGCGCGTCTGACCCCTCGCACCCCATACCACTGGACCCCCGACTCCACACGCCGAGAACGCCGCCCGATGTACCATGCCTATACCATCGCTGAAAAGCAAGAGTTCCGCAGCACAACCAAGCTCAAGCTTATTTCTTGCCCTTGTTCTTCTTCTTCCCTCCGCCTTGCGCTGATTCAGGGCCACTAGCCTCCACCAGCACTGCATCCTCATCGCTGCTTCCGTGCTTCTTCTGCGCGGGGGAGGACTGAGCATTTGGCTCCGTACGGGCCCCTTGCTCCTCTTCTTCAAGCTCCTGTAGAAGTGATGTCTGGATCTGTGACCGCTTGTCCTCCCACCATGACTTCTCTGACTCGAGCTGGGCTGAAAGCTCAGCTGTTCGTTGCTTGATGAGGATGTTTTGGTTGATTTCGTTGGCAGATTGGAAGATAATCTGGCCCCAGCCGGGTGAGAATGCATTGGCCTAGTTCACCAAGTCAGTCTTATTGATCCATCGAGGAAGCACACCGTCTCAGCATGACTTACCTCGTTCACAACATCCTTGATCTCCTCTTCAATCTCCTTCTCCGCTCGCAGGAATCGCTGCCAAAGCTCATCTCCGACCGAACCTCGTTGTAGTAATGTCTGAAGTGCGGGCTTCGCTCCTCGTATCTGCACAATCCTCTGAATGTCCTCGACGGCTCTCTGTAGCAGTGCCGCCTTCAACACTGAATCCGGGACTTTCTTCAGCTTCTTCTCGTCCTCCCCTCCTTCGCTCGCCTCTGCGGGATCCATGTGTAATAAGCTGAGATAGATGTCGCGAGTCTTGTGCGTAGGGAACCATGGCTCTAGCTTGGCTGCTTTGGAGATCTGCCGTTGCCGGTAAAGAGTAGAGAATGTGTAGAGACTTCCAATCAGAATAGTGAGGTACAACGTTGGGAGAAGGAGGTTGGTCCAAAAGCTCTTGGGCGCTGCTTGAAAATCCCCGCCAAACGTCCCATTGCCCGTCCCATTCCCTTCGAAGGTGCCATTTGTAGAATTAGTTGTGTTGTCCATAGTCGTGTGCGATGAAAGCGAAAGAGGTGTGAGACCAGTTATATCATGAGTAATCCGGTAAATCGACTGTTCAATGCGTTAGAAGGGTATATAAGCACGATTTATGATTGTTGTTGACAAGATGGTGCCCGGCGCAAGTCAATCACGAATGTCGACGACGTGTCCCTCTATGCTTCCTTCACTTTTTGAATGGGGAAAGCTGGCTGCGGGCTTCGGATGACCGGACCGAGACGATCCTTCGCCGGCTACGGGTAGTGCTTCTAAGACTAAACTGTGACGTGACGTCCGGCAGACTAGAGCTGTACCTACATAATCGTTTGTTGCCTCCGACGTGACAGAACCGCTGGAATCGTGTCGAAGCACCACCTTCACAACATGCATCTTCACCTGCGATAACACTCACAGGATCACACTCCTTTCAACCTTGCAACGCTCCGACCTTGTGGTCTTTACTAGTCCTCGGGCACCTCCTCACGTGCCCATTCGGCCAGCAACATGATTCTCAGATTCGTCTCGCGCGAGGGGCAGTTTCGACTCACGGTGGAACCTACGACCGACATTTCAACCATTCTTCCTGATGTCGTTGAGCGTCTACCAAAGAATGTCATCACATCGTCGATTGCTATAAGCCCCAAACCGCACGGAGCAGATAGCCGACCAATCGACAAGTTGAAGGGCGTGACATTTGGTCGCCTGAATCTCACCCATGGCAGCCAAATATTCCTGACCTTTTCCACGGAGGAGCCTGCCGCCAACGGTCACTCAGCCAGTGCGAACCGCATCAATGGCCGAGAAGTGGCACCCGAGGAGGATATCTCCAGCATAGCCATACCTAGCAATACCGCTCCTCAATTGATCAAGAACCCGTGGGAGACGGTGAAGCAATCAGAGCTGGACGACAGGCTGGATAAGCTGGATGGGAAAATCAAGAGGAATCGAGACCAAAAGATGTGTTCTCACGGTCCAAAGGGCATGTGCGATTACTGTATGCCGCTCGATCCATACAACAAGAGCTATTTGGACGAGAAGAAGATCAAGCATCTCTCATACCACTCATACCTGCGGAAAGTCAATCACGGGAAGAACAAATACGACTCAGGAAGCTCATACATGCCTCCTTTGTCAGAGCCGTACTTTCGGGTCAATCCTGAGTGCCCTTCAGGACATGCACCTTTCCCCAAAGGAATCTGTACGAAATGCCAGCCGTCCGCAATCTCATTACAGCCTCAGGAGTTCCGGATGGTGGACCATGTTGAGTTTGCCTCGGAGCAGATCATGCAGACATATTTGAACTTCTATCGAAACACCGGCGCTCAGAGAGTTGGCTTTATGTATGGCCACTACGAGGAGTATGAGCTTGTTCCACTTGGTACTAAGGCGGTCGTTGAGGCAATATACGAGCCTCCACAGGTCGATGAAGTGGACGGTGTGACACTGAATGAGTGGGAGAATGAAAAAGCAATCGATGAAATGGCTGCGATGTGCGGTTTTCAACGGGTCGGTGTCATCTTCACGGATCTTGTCCTCCCTGAAAATCAAGAAGATGGTAAGCAGGCCGTCTGCAAACGCCACATCGACTCTTATTATCTTTCGTCACTCGAGATCACCTTTGCGGCGAGATATCAAGCAAAATACCCCAGACCTACCAAATGGAGCGATACAGGACGATTCGGCAGTAACTTTGTGACGTGTGTCGTGTCTGGCAATTCAGAAGGCCAAATTGAGCCTACTGCATACCAGGCTTCGAATGCAGCCGTTGAAATGGTCCGTGCCGACATCGTTGAACCTTCAGCAGATCCGAGTGTTATGTTAGTGCAAGATGAGGATGAAGATAAGGACCTTGGTCGCATCCGCTACATCCCCGAGATCTTTTACCGCCGAATCAACGAGCACGGTGCTAATGTTCAGGAGAACGCGAAGCCTAGCTTTCCAGTTGAATACCTGCTAGTGACTCTAACCATCGGTTTCCCCAAGGACGGAAAAGCGACGCCCGCATTTGTAAAGAATGCCTTCACCGTTGAGAACAGAATGGCTACTGGCGAAGAGCAAGAACCAAGGAATTTGCTGAAACAGCTGAAAGCCGGTGCAAACAGAGTTGCGCTTGACACTGCCCAGGGCGTGATCGCGGTATCAGACTTCCATCTGCTGTGCTACATCCGTGGTCTTGACATTCTCAGCAAGGTAAGTACTAAATGATCTTCTAGTGTTCGTAACCTGACCATGCTAATCTCTAACGCCACCACAGGAAGAAACCCAGCTCCTCTGCCGCGTCGCAGTCTCCCACGACGCCAGCCTCGGGGCACAGCTCATGCACACACCAGGTTGGGCCACCCTCGAGACCATCCTTTCCCAGATGTGATGAATGACCGCCGGATCCGCCAACATAGTGCACACCATATTCAACCATGCTGTCCATCTGTGCTGCTGAGATCTGTCCTCCCCATTCATCACGTTGGTAGAAAGCGAGTGGTGGGGTCCCCATGCTGACTTCTTTTGGTGTTTTCGCGCACATCTAGGCTGGCAGTCGTTGATGTTGGTCCTCGACGCCATGGGCCCGGTCCCGCAGAAACGCGGCAGCGATGCGGATATGTCGCAATTTCTGGCGAAGAGGGTCAAGGGTGTCAATTTGGGTGGGGTCTAGTAGACTGCTACTCGGAGAAGTGCATTTACGGATGGAATGTGGTACACGAAAGCATTACGAAGGAGTTTCCATGGGTTGTGGTCCGGAAAGATCAGTGGAGTGCGATGAAATGCACCGTCGAGACAAACACATAAGCTCGTCAGCAATGACGAAGTCCCTCTAAGATAGATCAATGATCCCAAAACTGCATCCCTCACCTGTCATCTTCAAATCAAACTCCATAGAACCTATGTGGCCCCTTCTTAAAGTCATCCTCAATACCAGTATCGCAAGAGCTACAGTCATCAAGTTATGCATCCGACGAATCACTCCCAGGGCCGACTCCCGTCCGGACAAGACTTGTACCGCTCCTTCACAGAAGCAGGCGAATCACCCCCTTCACCAGGCAACCCATCATAACAAGCACTATGCTCGTCGGTCCATGCCTTGAGCTTATCCCAGCTTCGACAGAGCCGCTTCGAGCCTTCGCCAGCCACGACGTCCGCGGTGAGCTGCCTCGTATTCTCGTCAAGCTGTGCGATGGGCAGCAGCGTATCGTCTGCTCTGCACATGACGCTCGAGAGCAGCAGTCCAAGACATTGCATTTGCTGTTCATAATGGAACTGAGGTGCGGTGCTGTCTTCATGCGCGTTTATTGTGTCTCGAAGCAGGTGCTGGAAGCTTGATTAGTGAAATGCTCGTGTGTGGTGTAGGACTGGAATTGAGCTAGATACCAGACAGCGGAGCTCTTGCCCACTCTGAAGGCTATACACGCCCTTCTCCTGATCCCAAGGCCAGCGCATAGCATTACGCAGTTCCAACTTCTTGATGAAGGAGTCTTCGAGGGCAACGTAGAATCGATCTGGCTTTACGTCGTTGGATGCCCATGCTGCATCCTGTATATTCCGATCCGTGTCGCTGAAGGGAGTCTTGTTACGGACTTTTGTCTCTACATTGCAGGGCAGAGCAGCTGTACAAACTCTTAGTCTGCTGTCGCAGTCCGATGGGCCAGATACTGACCATATTGCGATGGAGCCTCACGCTCGATAATCGTCGGGTGAAACATGAGGTAAAGATTGAGTAGGCACGAGAGCAGAAGCAACCAACTGAGGGAGCGAACCATTATATGGAATGCCCTGTTGAGATCGTATACACTGACTGTATCCGGTCGCACTCCAGCATCAATTGATTTGTTGCTTCGGGGCGTCCAGTATCGTACCCACGGCATGACATCCTCGATATTGTCATCTTGGTGTGGAGGTACCCAATATTTGAGGAAACGCATATTGAACTCTTTGGGTGATTTCCGTATTGCTGAGTCTCTTTCGTGCCGCTGATGTCCGTTTATCTGATTATACTTCGTCACACATCGTTGTCGGCACCAGAGGGCGCAGTCTCGAGTTCCAGGTTTGCAGATGGCACAGCATGCCTATTGTACCTTGGGACATAGAAATGATCATGGCCAATCACACCCTCAAACCCAAGAGGATCTGCAGAGGGGTGTGAGGTCACATCTGAACTCAACTTTTACGGCACCTTATTTTTGTAGTTTCGAAAGCTGCTACGATATTGGTCAGTGTCTTGTTACCAGAGCGCTGGCTCAGTGCAATGCCTGAGCCTACAAATCAAGTCGAAGCGCAGCATAACATTGCGGATTCGGCAGAAACGTGGACTTTGATCTGCCTTGAGAAGTAGATCGCAACTTCAGAGTGAGCAGCCAGGGTTACCACAGGGCCATGGTACTGTAGCAGCATCTAAGAATTGTGTCAATCGGCATAACCCTAAGCAGCGGCTCAATTCTTATCCACCAGTTGCTTGCTGTAGGCTGGTCGTGTAGGAAGACTGCAACTCCATGATGCTTTGCAAGTGGACCAATGCTGTTACTGGACTGTGGAAAGATGAGAGGAGCAGAGCGCAACTGGAACATGACCTGCAGGAAGAGATATTCTGCCTCAGGCATCAGCGAGACAGAGGGACAGAACATGACGGGCATGTAAGGTCATGTAAATGCTCACGCTGTACATATGCTTGTAAACAAGTGGTCTATGAAGCCCAAGATAATCATCATCGATCTGTATACATAGGTATCCTTCTCGTGTAACATAAGTGCGTACATGTGCTGACAGGTTCTCCAGCTTCAATTCTGTCAGATCCTGGTGTGGAAGCGCAAAGACAATTTAAACGTTACCAACAAGAAGAATAAGCCCGACGAGATTCGTTTTGACGTTACCTCCTCCATAAGAACAAGGGGATCGAGACATACCTAATTGTTTGTCCAGTCCTGGACAGCTGCCTAAGTTGTTGCTAAGAATTGGGAATATACGTTCAGTTTCCGGACGCCAACCGCGAAATCTAGTCAAGGAACAGGCTGCGTACGAAGACTAGCACTACTAAGTTGAATACCTTAATCTTGAACATTTGGATCGGCTATCATGGCTTCCTCCATACCTAAAGACGCCGCTTCAGCCCCTCAAGAGGAACAGCCCTGGCATGCCTCCTTCCCAGCCCCAACCATGACAGCGCCACTAATGCCTCTGCGCCGGGCAATGATGATCTTGTCCATGAAGATTGCCTCGCTGCTTATCATCGACGTGCGTCGGACCGACTATCTGGGTGGTAGTATACGTGGCAGCCTGAACATCCCAGCACAAGGGTTCTGGTGGAATCGTGGGATGTTGTACGAGCTGGCCTATAAGGCTGATATGGAATGGGTGGTGTTCACGTGTGGATCCTCACGGGGCCGTGGTGTACGATGTGCTGCTTGGTTCTTGCAGTACGTGCGAGAGGTTGCAGGGGACACGAACATGAACGTAATGGTGCTGGAAGGAGGAGTGAAGGGTTGGGTCAAAGGCGGAGCAGACTTCACGAGGTTAATGGACGGCTTCGAGGAGGATTATTGGACATCCTTGTTCAAAGAAGAGGAAGCTGTTGAGGAAACGTCGAATGCTGAGGGTGATGTCGGGAAGTGAAAAGATGTGTTGAGCATCGACTTACTTGATGTCTTGTTGGACCACGAGACAGAGTCAATGAGGTTATGAAGATTTCAATTGGAGTTTCGAGAGTGAATCTTCTTTCAAGAAATCACCGAGCTCCAAGGAGTCAAAATGAGCAGACCATTGAAAAGGCGGCGGTTCGATAGCAACGACGCTAAGATATGGTTCATTAGGGCTTAAAAAAGATGGCTCAGCCCCCATGAAGAGGAATATTTCGTATGAAATGTTTCTTGAGATATTCTCTCGCTGGCGGAGAAGATTGTTGTACAGGTATAATTATGCTGCGTTTATCTTTCATCGTATCATCGCCCGACACTCTCATCGGCTGAAGAATCTGGAAACAAGAGCCCCGCCGACATTTCTCGCGAGCGATCCAGAGTATAGGCCTCTCTCCATCAATCCACTGGCTTGGCTGAACTTGTCGCATCGTGAAAAGGCCAATGTATTTGTGATAGTCAATACCAAGGCGATGACTGGAGTAGGGTTAGCCTTGTGTATGCGAGCTTGTTGCAGGTGACATCCTTGCGACTCACCAACGAGTGTCAACCAGATGAACTCGAACTTGACAATGGCCACAATGGCTAAGCCGACCCACAAAGCCGGCTGGCAGTATAACGCCAACCAGAAGAATCTCTTATCCGTCGCTGATACAAGCTTTCCGCCAGGCTCATTGGGCTGAGGAGCTGTCTCGAAGACCCATGTCGAATCTCCAGAACCAGGATTGATCTCATTCCACCATCGTAGTCCAACCAGACGACGACCAGCGATGTTCTTCAAGTAGTAGAAGTCGGCGGCAAGGAGGAGGATAGTGATGATGAAGATGAGCACGAAGTTGCTACTGAAGATCAGGCCGAAAAGGTAGACGAGTAGGCTTGCTGCATGAAGGTGTGAGCAAGTTGCGCCAGCGGTATCCTGAAGCTGGCGAGAACACTTACATGCGCGGAAGCTCAGAAAGGTGATCAGTGTGATTGGATGCGCGCTCAGTCGCCAGTTGAGCGCACCAGGAGTATTGTTGAGGTCGGCCATGCTGTGCCACAAATGTTGAGCGCGCAACCTTTTGAACGAGGATTGGAATGATCAATCGTCGAGATGTTTCAAGCTCCTGAAGTCAACAGATGGGAGTTTAGAAGCCAGGTACCGCGTTCCAGGCCGACTAGTCATGCTGACACGTGAAGCTGTGTCGCCATGACTCAGGCTCCTACTCGACTCCAGCTTGTTATTCCCGTACAGATTCACCATGTCGTAGCCGAACAGGCACGTATTATACCTTCCAATGATGTGGAACACATTTCTTCCACTGTCATTGAAGACCCGAACTGCAAGTGTTAAGTGTGTTTGAATCAAACATCAATATGGCAGTAGCACAAGTCATTCGCCGAGCACAGCTCTATGGTAAGTTGCCACATTGGTCTGAGTTCTCCAAGCATGATTGGATAGCCAAGCGCAATACGTTCAAGACTGTGGGACGTCCTCCATAGTATAAGAACATGTGTGTATCGGTCGGCTAACGATGTATAGTGCCTGGCTCATCGATGCGTTTCCTTGAGAAGTCTCGGGGCATCAAAGCTTTGGACTCCGTAGCATATGATCTCGAGGACTCTGTGACCCCGTCCAAAAAGCCAGAAGGACGCAAGAACATCCTGGAAATTCTCAACCGTAATCGCGCACCAGGGATCCGGGAGCAAGCTGTCCGTATAAACAGTGTCGACTCGGGCTTCGCTCTAGACGACCTTACAGAAATCCTCAAAGGGAAGCATATCGACTGCTTGGTTGTTCCTAAGGTCGATGCTCCTAAAGACTTACATTTTATTACCGATGTTCTACGACAAATGCTGCCAGAGCGCCATGCCGAAGGTAGCAAGAACCCGGTCAAGATCGTAGCACTTGTGGAGAGTGCGAAGAGCGTGATGGATCTCAACGCCATCTGCAAAGCTTCACCTTACCTGTCTGGATTGACGTTTGCCGCGGAAGATTTTGCGCTCGATCTATCCCTCACACGTACTCCAGATCTGCACGAATTTATGTATGCCCGCTCCGCTATTGTCACAGCAGCACGCGCACATAATCTGCCCTCTACCATCGATCTCGTTTCTACGACGTTCCGTGGAGAGGAGGGTATGAAATTCCTGTCGAATGAGTCCGAGAATGGAAAGCGCTTTGGTTTCAATGGCAAACAGTGTATTCATCCTGATCAGGTGGAGACAGTTCAAAGCGTCTTTTCACCGTCAGACAAGGAGGCAGAATGGGCTGTCCGTATCGTCATTGCAGATCGCAAAGCTGATGAGCAAGGCCGCGGGGCATGGACTCTAGATGGAAAGATGATCGATGTGCCGGTTGTCGGAAAGGCGAAAAGTATTGTCGCCAAGGCAGAGCTCTGTGGAATGGATGTCAAGGCATTATTGGAGAAGTATAAAGATGAAGAGCCGCAATAACGAAGTACGGAAACAATAATGATTTGTAATTTCATATCAGATGGAATGCTAGATCCATTTCCGACCTCCTGACACCTCACGCTCCGTCCTCCTCGATTCTTGCCTTGCTCTTTGTACCGCAAGTATAGCATTGCTGTGGACTCTGCTCAATATTTCTTCTGCCGGTGTTTCCAACCCCACTAGACCGATAAACTTGCCGAATTTCCTTCGTTTGATCCTGATCCGATCACTGTCGCTCAGCAACACAGGAGGAGATCTGACTGAGTCTACATTCGCCTCTCCATCAGCAGCTGCGTTTACTGGACGTTGAGGCGTCCTTGCTGTGGTCAGAAGCTCTATTCGAAAGTCGTGCTCGGCTAGACTGCTTTGCCCAGCTTCTGCGCCGCTTCTTAATGGGTTATCAGCGCCATGGCGCGGTAGCGCAGTCGGCGGACGAGCAAGGAACACCTTATCCCAATTCATTGGAGCAGGGTAGAGCTGTGTCCACGGACCAGGAGTCGATTGGTGGTAGTAGGATACCATCGAGTCAAGCTCATCCTCAGTCAGGAGATGATATGCCATGAGCGTCTTGGGAAAGGCTGGGTGTGGTGGGCCAAACGGTAAAGGGACGAGAGGAGCAAGGCGTAGACGCATAGTGGCGATCTTCTTGGCCAATCTGTGATTACCGCGTGTGAGAGGCGCCATGGTGGTGCGGAGCGTCTGATATAGGGCACAATAACCTGAATTACGAACTCGGTTGCTGGACTTGACTGAGATGTATGGATCAACGCCAACCTTGGAGGTACATGTATGTTGGTTGACCTCTTTGTTCTTGGGTGGAGGAATGCTGAACATGTCGACTGGCGCCCCGTATAATGAGATGAGGCATGTAGAAAGGTTTGAAAAGTGACATTCAGCTCTTTGTTGTGTTCTATCATCTTCTGCTTGCATCATCAAAGTGATGTCCTTCACATTGTCACGATACTGTAGCATCGTCATTAGTGATGGGAAGGCCCACATCTGCGCGATGCTGTTCTATACCTCGCCCTTGACACTGATATGCAGTATTACCACTGTATTGTTGATACCATGTAGGATGTATAGCTCCGTGAGATTGATTCATTGCGCGGTGTTGAAGCGTGCCTTGGAATGTCTGATAGCCGAAGTCATCTTGAGGTGGAAGTGCAGATTGCTTACCGGACCAGAGTCGCTCAGGACAGAACCTTACCATATACTCACAGTTGTTGATTTTCTCCCTCGGCCATATGTTATTTATTATTGCATCTCGGAGCTACGAATCAGCAATATATAATACACGTAACAACATTAAATGCAAGTCCGTAGTACTATAATGTGGTTGAAGCCGTACTGAAGTGAAGTGCTATATGTGTTGGCGCATAGCAACCGTTGCTAAGTGAGTATTGATCCGATGATCGACTTCGCGCCGACTTCGAGATTCGGAGCAGCACAAAGACAACGACGACATTTCCTCAGTTGTACATGTAAAGACATCTCAGCAATGTCTTACGCCGAACCACCACCCCCGATCATTGCTGATGCATCGGGTGTCACATATGCCACGGGTTCGGCGCTGGGGAAGGGAGGATTCGCCATCTGCCATCGCGCAGAGAGGTATAATGGCAGCAGACCGACCGGACAGATGGTCGCACTCAAGATTGTCAAGAGCGTGATCACACCGGCAAAACTGGCTCAAAAGGTAGGATCTCAATGATCGGCTGTGTTGCAGTCGTGGTGCTAATCCTCATTGCAGTTCATCTCTGAGCTTCAAATCCACTCCAAACTCTCTCACCCGAACGTGGTAGCTTTCTACCGTGCCTTCTCCCACTCAGCCAGCACCTATGTTGTCCTCGAACTTTGCTCCAATGGCTCCCTGGCGGACATGATCAAGAAACGAAAACAACTCACACTTCCGGAAATTCGGCGGTTTGTCATTCAAATATGCGGCGCTGCCAAATATCTCCATTCAAAACATATCATCCACCGGGATTTGAAGACCGGCAATCTCTTTCTTGATGATAAGATGAATGTAAAAGTCGGCGACTTTGGTCTGGCAGCTTTGCTAGTGACTGAGAAGGAAATGGAGGCAAAGCGAAGGACTACAATGTGTGGAACGCCGAATTACTTAGCACCGGAAATATTGGAGAAAAGTAAAGGTCATGATGAAAGGGCGGATCTATGGTCGATTGGAGCAATCGTGTTCACACTCGCGGTCGGCAAAGCACCATTCCATGCAAGTACGAAAGAGGAGATCTACAAGAAAGCTACACAAGGCAAATACTCTTGGCCAGAGCTCAGCACGTCGAGCGCACAGAGCCAGGACCTCCGAGACCTGGTCTCTAACCTACTTGTGGCTGAAGAGATGAGATTGCAGCCGGACCAAATCGTGAGCCACAGTTTCTTCAAGATTCCATACATTCCGACCAGAATACCATCGGCAGCGAGGGAAAGGGAGCCACAATGGCCAGAACCTACATTACCATCTCCAGAAACCATACGACGAGGTTATACTGATACCTGGTATACTCTGTGCGAGCAATCTGGTGTCGGTGAACTGCCAGATGGAACATGCTTCACAGCAAGTGGAAGCAAGAAGAGTCGAAGCGTCGTGGCAGACATTGAGCGCGAGATCTCAGGTGGTCTTGCACCAGTGCTACCCATTCCGAGTGATGTGGTTTACCTCTCGCCAGTGAACGCGTGGGATTCGTCTGCACCTTGCATATCCGTGTCGGAGGATAAAGCGGCATTGCCTGACCGCAATCTGCGCGAGATTAACCACAACGAAGTGGCGACCACGCGAACGAAAGTTACCAGTACTGTGAAAGACTCCGGCATGATGCCTCCTCCCCCGAGACCAACTGTTCGTTCCCATAGGGCCGGGACTGTACGGAAGGCAGCGAGGACCATCAGTGAAGAGAGCGCCAAGGCCGCCGAGTCTACAAGACCTGCACAGGATGAGCCAGTTGATACACTGAGAGTAACGAAGACGAGACACATCCCTGCGCCAATCCCCGCCGCGTTGAAGGAAGCCAACTCGTCCTCCGGAGGCAGCCGGGCGGGATCATCTGACGTAGAATCTGTAAAGCCTCAACGCGCAGGTACGGTCAAGAGAAGTGTAGACGCAAGTCTTGCGAGACGCCCGCGAACGACAAGGCCAAAAGAAAGAGCAATATCACCCGAGATACCAGGACCTCTTGCAACGCTGGAAGAGCTGAAGGAAGTGTCTCCAATTAGACGGACACGAAGGAAAGCCGCTGAAGTTGTGGAAATCCTATCGGATCCAGAACCAGATGAGAGGAAAGCACACGAAGTATTGGAACTTCCTCCGCCACCGAAGATGACACGAAAGCTTCCAACGCCGAGCGTCAACATCAGTCCAGACTCACACATATTTCCCAAGACAGATCCGGAAACAGTGCTAGAGAGGTTGAATGCATTCCGGGACAATCTTGCAGCTGCGCTCAAATCTTCCCAAACTAGGACAACGGAAACGGTCATGACCAAGCCAGAAAACCTACCCTTCGTGACGCGCTGGGTTGATTATAGCCGCAAACATGGAGTAGGCTATGTCATGTCGGATGGTACCATGGGTTGCATTATCAATGCCTCCGCCAGATACAACACTCCTGTGACCCACGTTCTCGTGCGAAACGGACAACGCTGGCTTCCTCGCATCGGCGCTGATTTTGCAAACCTCGACCAAGTCCCAATCGAGATCTTTGAAGATACTGGCTCGTCTGGTATTGCCAAGAAGGTATACAAGGGACTTGGAAGTGTGAAAGGTGGTCCACTAGCCATGGAAGCAGAACGCAAGCATACTCTGTCTGTCCTATGGGTAAAGTTTGGACGATACATGTCTCGATCGCTTGATGGCGATGAGGCCAATTCCACCAAGGACGATAACAATTTCGTCCGGTTCTATCAGCGTCTTGGCAATGTTGGGATATGGGCTTTCGCGGATGGTGCCCTGCAGGTACATTTCCCGGATCACACGAAACTCATCCTCTCCGAGGACGCAACGCAAGTGGCGATGACATGCATCTCCACAGAAGCGGTCGCATACCTTAGCAGCAATACAGACCTTCTACCACACCATGTGAGCAGCAGAGAGGTTTTTGCTGACAGTACAACATCACTCCTCTACGGTGGAGGTCGTGTACGCGCAAGAATCATCAAAGCAAATCACTTGGCAGAGAAGCTGAAATTTATTCATGGTGTTGTCAAACAGTGGACACGAAACGGAGGACTTGGACGAATGGACGAACTTAGCTTAGACACCACCACTTGGCATGGACTTGCTGTTGCTATTCCAGAGAATGGCAAACAACAGGCCCTGCATCACGTTACAGTGGGACGATATGGTGGCGATAACCGGTTATGATTGTCATACACCTCTCATACATATGTTCGGCGTTGATGAAAGGAAGCATGGAAGCAAGCAAGGCGTTTTTGGATAGCATAGCAGCCGAAAAGGTGGAAGCCCAATTATCCGGGTTCGCAAATCCAGATCAAGATTGTCTGAACACCTTGAGAAATATGATGATACCCACAACTATGTGTTGAACGTAGGTAAGGGTAACTCGACAAAAGTGATTTGAAGTTCTGGAAGTTGGCGTAGCATGCGGATGTGATCAGGAACACGTGACGAGGATCCGCATCGACATCCTCTGGTGTAGGCACATGTACATCGCTCCATCAATCAAAGATATATCTGTGAACGAGCTACAGATCTCCCCGCGACATCGTGCTTGCCGTCATCTGATAGATAGTGTAAGTCACGGTGCGAGGTACACAACGATCGACACGTTCAGCCACGCCGCACCGAAATCAAGGACACGGAATTTCCCCGATCGAGATTGAATCGCTATGACGGATCCCAATACGGCGAAACAGGCACCGTGACTGCTTTGTTCGAATGTGGTATTTGCGGTCCAGTTGCTGGTGTAAGATGGCCTCTTCTGGCCATCGGTACCATGTGGTTAAGAGCTAGCGAACGGAGGTAAATTAGGCGCCGCGACACAGGACATGACGATACGGTATGAGTTGGACCGACATATTCATGGCGACTCCACTGGGTTAAGCAAGCGATGGAACGGACGACCATGACGCGAGTTACATTACGACCAAAAGTTTGGATGACGAGTTGAGTAACTACATCATCCAATTGGCAATTTTCGTACTTCTGAGAGCTTTGAGGTTCTGGGAAACACCTGAAACGGAAGAGACGATCTCAGGATCTCTACATCTTGTCGATTGGCTCTGGTCAGCGATGGATAGGCTATTCTAATTTGCGAGAGATATCGAATCGCCATATTGCAATGTAGCAGATTATTGCACAGCTACGCACGATCGACCAGTTCGCCAGAAGCATGAGTGACGCCAGAAAGAGATACTTGGAACTTGCCCTGTCTCCATCAGGTTAGGAAAACATCGCGAGTGTGAAGAATAACATTCTATGGCTCGCATGGGACACCGGCCACAACGTTCAAACCGCTGATGCTTGAAAGCCTTGAAGGATAACAAGAGCTCTCATAGAACCATCCGGAAACGAATGCTTCATTTCCTGGCTCCTGGGCATTGAGGAGTTCGAGAAAAACGAATGGCCGATGCAGCAATCGTCGTGAAATACATTTGGTCATCGGTCTTTGCTGTATTGCTTCTCTACCGCATGATCGACGCCAGAAGTCAATGATTTAAAATTGGAGAAAGTCGCATAGAGGACGCCCCTTCACCGACTGTCGATGTTATGCATGCGCTGCTGTGGGTACTCCCCGATCAATATTATGCAGGCTCGTGCATCAGTACAAGCTGTGAACCCACGAATCACGAATCTGGTCTGCCGCCGCATAGAGACAATCTCATATCTCAGGATGAACAAAGTATTGCGAACAGGTCAATGGTATTGAACAGACAACCACGTGGGCTCTAGAAAGCTGTCAAGCAGAAAGAAACTCGAGCTTCGCGCAGTTGGTTGGGAACACCGGATAGGCGGAAAAGCAAAACGTCAGCGCTGATTGGCTTTGGCTCGCCAAGAACTGTCTTGAGGACATTTACCACGCCTGCAAAGGCTCTCAAAAGGCTCTTAGCGATCCGTGGAGTATCCAAACGAGCATCACGAGGACCTCGTTGTGTTTTCGATTCAACTACGAATCCGATCGGGGGTTAAGGTGTTGTTGCTGTTCGCGTCGACGCCTCAGCAAGCGTGCGCGTGCACGGACGTTCCCGTGCTGCTCCAGCGCCGCTCAACTTTCCAAACCCATTTCCGCACTGCTGTCTTCCTCCACACCCACACACAACGCGACCATCAGCGACACAACAACCGCGACGCGCATCATCACCGTCGCTGAACTCGCCTAGCATCTTGGTCTACCCTCTTCATTGAGCGACCGCGCGGCTTGTCACGATCAGCTTCACGCGTCATTCCCTCACTTCTGCAGTTGCTGCTGTCGTCGTCGTCGTCACTCCAGGATCGCTTCACGCGCCAACGAAAGTCAGACCACCTTCACCATGGCCGACGAGGCTACTAGCATCGCGCCAGTAGATGTGCCTGCAGTGAGCCAGCACCTCTTACTACCTCTATCTACCTCCTCACTAACAGCATTTCAAGCCTACCACTGCCGATGCCGAAGCAACAGACGCGATCGTGCCAGAGACCAACGGTGAGGCCGCTGTCACGAAGGAGGACGAAGAGCTTGCCGGCAAGCAGGCTACCAGCGAAGTGACAGCCCCCGACGGCGCAACAGCCGAGGTCGCTGTACCACCATCCGCAGTCGAGGCCGACTCAGCCTCTGCAGCCGCCAAGAAAGAGAAGCGAAAGTCCACCTCAGGTGTACCCGAACACAAGAACAAGACACTCAAGAAGAAGAAGTCGATGCCCAACTTGCATCTCGACTGTAAACCCGGCGAATACTACTGGGCCAGACTCAAAGGGTACCCGCCATGGCCTTCGATCATCTGTGACGAGCAAATGCTGCCAGAGCTCTTGTTGGGCACGCGCCCAGTCTCAACGACTAGGCCCGACGGTTCACTGCGCGACGATTTCAAAGAAGGTGGCAAGAACGCAAAGGAGCGCACCTTTCCCATCATGTTCTTGTATACCAATGAATTGTACGTGCCGTCGTTGAATTCACTGAGACCACTCATACTGACCCATTCCAACAGCTCGTGGATCGTCAATACAGCTCTCACCCCGCTCGATCCTGAGGAATGCAAGACTCCACCAAAGACCAAGATGACCAAGTCTTTGACTGCTGCATACGAGCTTGCGGCCGAAAATCACGACATCAATTACTTCAAGGGTCTTTTGAAACAATGGCAGGAAGATGAGAAGGCCATTGACGAGGAGAGGCGTGAACTCGAGGAGAGGAACCGTGAACGAGAAGAGGCTGCTGCGGCAAAGGAGGCCGCCGCTGAGAGCGAGAAGAAAGCGGATAAGAAAAAGAAGGCTCGGAAGAGCAAAGCTGGTGATGAGGATGTTGAGATGGATAACGGCGAGACCCCGAAGTCGAGCAAGAAGCGCAAGAAGGAGGCTGAAAGTGATGCAGAAGCAGGCAAGGTGAGTTCCGTTTCGCTTCGCGCCAGTCATTACATACTGACCCAGCCGCAGCCGAAGAAGACGCCAAAGGTCACCAAGCTCAATGTCTCCAAAACTCCCAACGGCGACAGTTCCGCGAAGAAGTCTCGGAAGAAGGTTGCAAAGCCTGACGAGGACGAGGTCAAACAACAGCCACAGATGACTGAAGAGGAGCGCATGGCAGCAAGGGAGAATGCTGCTCTTTATCTTCGTCACCGTCTACAGAAGGGCTTCCTCACTCGCGACCAAGCACCGCAAGAGTCTGAGATGAGCGCCATGGCCGAATTTTTCACTCAGCTCGAGAACTACGAGAATCTAGAGGCTTCCATCTTGAAGAAGACCAAGCTTCACAAGGTACTCAAGGGCATTGTCAAGCTCAGCTCAATTCCAAAGGACGATGTGTACAACTTCAAGAAACGCAGCGCGGCTATGCTCGAGATCTGGAACATGCGCATGGATGCTGCGGATGTGGAAGCTCCAAGTACTGCGCCTGAGTCAAAGTCCGAGGCACCCGCAACCAACGGTCAAACTCTAGTCTCGGAGGGTGCCGAGCCCAAGGTGGAGGCTGAGGCCAAGGACACCACAGGAGAGATCAAGACGGCCGAGGCGACCGCTGACGCTATCGAGGAGAAGGTCGAGACCAGTGCCACGGCAGACGAAGAAATGACTAAGCCACAAGAAGATCCAGCTGAGAAGACCGGTGTCACAGCATCTGAAGGCGTCGACAAGGATGGCGACGTTAGCATGCAAGCTGCGCCAGAACCCACGACCAACGGCGCTTAAAGCTCCTTCGTTCTCACAGTAGTTGCACACAGTTGCGTTATATGACGAGAAGGAAGTGACTGGCGCGTTCGACGGAAACAAAGTCGAAGTGAGGATCGCGGCCATGTTTGCTCTCTACTTTTGTCTGTTCTTTACAATAGGAGTTCAGGCCGAGCGGTATAAGCACAGAGGAGCAACAATGCAAGAGCTCCCACAGCCCAAATCCTGCTTGCATATGTATTTTAGGAAGCAGAAGTCTGTATGAAACGAGTCCACAAATGCTGCATGATCTGATACGAGGCCCCAGTGAAACGTGATTGCATGAATGTTGGTGTTGATTAATCAGCGACAACACAAAGCACGCGATGTGAGTGTCTCTTCGACTCAGCGTCATATCTAGCTCCAGGTTCAAATGACTTCCAGAGTAGGTGGAAATGGTAAGCTATTCATCTTCTATATACCTATCTTATCACTGCTGGTAGCTTCAAGGACTCTTTCTTTGGCATCATCTCAAGATCAACCATAACTGCAGTCATCGTCACTTTGCCTAACACTTCCACGAAATTCTCTTATGTCCAACATGGGTGGCGGACCGGCAAAAGATAAGCTGCTTTGCACTCTTCCAGTCGCCGAGCCCAAGGACCTCCTCAATCAGTTACGTTCGAAGTTCAAGGATGTTGACATTGAATATGTCTTCGTCGACTACGACAAGAGACACGAGGCTGTGCCTGCGTCAATCTTTAAGGACGTCACTATTCTTTGCACTCTATTCACATTCCCGCCCCAACAATCTGATGCTCCCAAGCTGGAATTCGTTCATCTGTTCAGTGCTGGCAGCAATCAGATCCAGGACTCGTGGATCTACAAGGACTCAAAGGATATCACCATTACGACGTCAACCGGAATCCATGGCCCGCAGATCGCGGAGTGGGTGATTATGACGGCTTTGGTTCACAGTCACAAATACAAGCAGCTCTACGAACTGCAGAAGCAACATCGTTGGGGCCGCAAAGCTGGTCTGGCGTCGGACTACCACCAGGTCCGAGATTTCGTGGGCGGCAGACTCGGCGTGCTTGGGTACGGGAGTATCGGTCGTCAGGTAGGTCGCGTGGCCCAGGCGATGGGTATGGAAGTTGTCGCCTACACTGCCACCCCCAAGGACACCGCCGAGAAGAAGAAAGATCCAGGTTACATTATCCCGGGAACTGGAGATGTGGATGGTACCATTCCAGTCGAATGGTATAGTGGGCTGGACAAGCCCTCCCTCCGCCACTTCCTCTCGCAGAACCTCGACTGGCTTGTGGTCGCCGTGCCATTAACGTCGCAGACACGACACTTCCTCTCAACGCCGGAGTTCGCGGCCCTCACTCAGGATGGTAAGGCTCCCGCGTACATCAGCAACATCGCTCGCGGTCCGATTATCGATCAGCCTGCACTGATCACTGCATTGAAAGACAAAGTGCTGTCAGGTGCGGCATTGGATGTCACGGATCCCGAGCCACTGCCAGAAGACAGTGAGCTGTGGGATATGGACAACGTGATTGTCACGCCGCATGTCAGTGGAACTGGCTCATCTTATGCTCAGCGAAGTTTTGGGCTGTTGGAGGAGAATCTCGGTAGAAGGTTGAAGGGCGAAAAGTTGATCAACGTCGTGAAGAGGGAGAGGGGATATTGAAGCATGTTTATGCTTGAGTCCTGAGAATACATCCTTCCATGGCTGTACTAGATTATATACTGTCACGAACATTTAGACCATGACATGCGAATCATGAATCAGTGTTCAATCTTTGCTATCTCACTTCAACGGGGTCGTCCCCAAAAGCGCTCCCCACGACATTTATTAAGTGTATGGTAAGCTTCTCACTATAAGTATACTGCCTGTGGCAATCAACTACTATCCCTGCCGAAGTCCAGCAGCTTGATAACGATCCAATGACTGAGCACAACGTCGATTTCTCTGTCACAACTCAATGAGTAGATCGAGCTCTGTGATAATTGACCTCACCATACATCCACCTCGCACAATAGACAGATAGATCGACCTAGCAATACTTGGCTTTATCCAAAGTCCATACACATTCGACAATACCAGCGGGGTCTGTAGGCTTTTCCCCAATCCACCCCACCCCAGATTTCCTACCCCGGATTTCTCATGGGCTTTTCCACGCGTACCCTCGGCTACCACATGCATGTCCCTCCAGACCTCTACGCCACGCAGAGAATGTGAGGTGATAGGATGATGGTTCATGTGCCGGCATCCGCTTGGAGTGTTGGAGAGGTATGTACGCTCGATATGGCAGGTACCTTTTGCAAAGTTAAGTACATTTTTCAGTATTTTCTTTCTCTTCAAGGTAGGATCGTTACTTCCATTCATGTCACGTTAGGGTTGAGAGCTCAGTACCTGACCTACCGCCGTCGAAGGTATAAGGTGCTACTGGACGATTGACAGAGGAAAAGGATAAGAGATCATGGTGCTTTGGCGATCACCTCATCCGGAGCTCGAAAGTATGTGTTCTCGTCCTGCCAACAAAACATCGAAGTAGATCTATGCTAACCCTACCGAATCAACAGTCCCCGAGCATCTGACCACCTGGCAATGGGCATTCGAGAGTCCTCAGTACGCGCCGACTTGCTATGCCTCGACCAGCAATCAAGGCAGCTACATCAACGCCACGACCGGCGAGCGGCTGGGCTTCCTCGCGGTCAAGGAGAAAGCAACGCTGCTCAGTGCGGTGCTGATCGAACGGCATGGCCTCACACCCACTGACACCGTCTCGCTCTTCTCCACTAACTCGATCTGGTACCCTGTGGCAATGTGGGCAACCGTACGTGCAGGCGGACGTGTGAATGGAGCGTCTCCAGCATACAATGCCGAGGAGATGGCACATGCTCTTAAGACTGCAGGGACAAAATTTCTCTTCACGTTGCCTGGATCGTTAGCTGTGGCGCTACAGGCCGCGGCGATGGTAGGGCTTGCCAAAGAGCGGATCTTTTTGCTCGAGGGGCAAAGAGATGGAATGCTGTCATTACAAGATCTTATCTCGGAGGGAAAGCGATGCAGAGTGACGCCGGCTTGGTCGATCTCGAAGGGCCAGACGAGTAAGGATATTTGTGGGGTATGTCTGATATGATTCAAACAGACAGGACTGGAGCTGACAGACTTTCCAGTACCTCAACTTCTCTTCAGGCACGACTGGGCTACCGAAGGCGGTAATGCTCTCTCATGGGAACCTGATTTCACAGTGCCATCAGCTTCGGCAAATGCAGCTGGTGCCTCCTGGACGGCGGTACAGGATTCTAGCTGTAATGCCGCTGTGTAAGTTGCGTCTGTGACCCCAAAACGATCCCCAGTACTGATCGATGTTAGTCCACATCACCGGTCTCGTCCGCTTCTGTCACTATCCGCTTCTCATGAACGGCGACTCCGTAATGATGCCAGCCTTCAACATGGAAGCCATGCTGCAGACAGTCATCAAATATGAAATCGAAGAGCTGATCCTTGTCCCACCAATCATCGTCCGCGTGGTACGCGACGAAATCGTCCAGAAATACCTGCCAGATCTTCGGAGGATAGTCAAACGATGGTCTTCCGGATCAGCACCGACCAGTCCCGAGATCATCGAGCTACTACGACAGAAGTTTCCCGAGACAGGGTTCAGACAAGGCTATGGCGCGACAGAGTCGACGGCATGTATATCTTGCCACCCACCTTCCCATTACGACTACAAGTATGCGGCTGCAGCTGGTATCCTGGTAGCCAATACCGTGGCCAAAGTGATGAGTCTCGAAGACCCGACCAAAGAACTTGCTGCTGGCGAGACTGGTGAGATCTGCGCCAAAGGCCCACAGATTGCCATGGGCTACCTCAACAATCCGGCAGCAACACGAGAGGCATTTGACTTGGACGGCTTTCTACACACGGGTGATGTCGGTACCATCGACGAAGAAGGACTCATCCACATCTCAGACCGCATCAAGGAAATGATCAAGGTCAAGGGGCAGCAAGTAGCGCCCGCCGAATTAGAAGATCTCCTGCTGGGCGAAGATGTGGTCGACGACTGCGCCGTGCTGGGTATACCAGACGCGTATGCCGGCGAGCGACCCAAGGCTTATGTCGTGCTCAAGGAGGGGCTAACGCCTGACGTACGGACAGGCCGGATGTTGCTGGAGAAGATCAAGCAGAAGAAAGTGCGGTATAAGTGGTTGACGGAGATTGAGTTCACGGATGCGGTGCCGAAATCGCCCACCGGCAAGCTGTTGCGTAGAATATTGAAGGCGAACGATCGCGACCAGAAGAGAAGACGAGGGGTAGTGGTGCGTGAGGATGTCGAGAGGAGATCTAAGTTGTAGATAGATGTAGATATACGAGCACGGACCATAACGAAAGCTCGCGATAGCATGAAATTTCGCTTTCATGTGACAGAGCTTCCGTCACCTCAACTGCAGTCATGCACCACCACTCAGTAGTCGACCACCATTGGTATTAGCACACTTCCTCTTCATCCTGGACAATGAAGTCCTCGTCGATGAGCACGATCTGCAGCAATCCCATCCAGCCTAAGCGATGAACAGTCCTCCCTGCAGCCACTCACCACCGTGACGATGTTCTACGACCTCAACATCCCCTGGTCGCCCACCGACGCCCAGCTCCCACGCACCCTAGCCTTCGCGCACGAGCTAGGCTACAACGTGATCGCGCTCACACATACCATCTCCGGCGCGCTGCCCTCCAACGCGGCGCCTCCAAATCCGATCCCCGATCCTCTGCCCTTCCCCGTGCCTCCAACACTCCACATCCTCCGCCGCGTCACGCTGCAGCTGACCGCGACGCCGCCGCCGAACGCGCGCCTCGCCGCGCTCGCCAACGCCTACGACTTGCTCGCCGTGCAGCCCGTGGACGAGCGCAGCTTCACGCTCGCGTGCAAGAGCCTGGACTGCGATATCGTCACGCTCGACCTAGCCGTGCGCTGGAGCTTTTATTTCCCGGCGAAGTTGGTTGCGGAGGCGGTGCGGGCGGGGAAGAAGTTTGAGATCTGCTATGGCGGGGGCATTGGA